>CARXXK010000005.1:10061681-10109362 GCA_949089665.1 Macrosiphum euphorbiae | reverse complement strand
AATTGTTAATCATATAGTTTTTTTAAAACTTTGTTGTGTTGTAACTTGTAACTCAATCAAAATTCTAACGAGTAGTTCCTAAATAATTAAAATGTATTTATTAAGGATAATATTGGTCATAAATTGTTTTACAAAAATATAAATACAATACATAGAGTATAGAGGTAATACTACTTAATCTAGAACCTCTACACGGACAATTTTTTTAAATGTCAAAAGATATAAAATATCGATAGAATATTATATTAATTAGTATTATTTTCAAATCATCATATCACCAATGGCTGATTCATTCAAAATGTTAGGTATACAACATAAAATATCTCAAAAACTGCTAGTTCAAATTCCGAAAATCTAAATAGATAAATCAACATTTAAAAAAAATGATTATTTAAAAATATGGTGATTCTTTTTTCTTATTTAAAAAAAAAAGACTGGTATGGCCAGTGGCCACTGAACACTTCTAGTAAAACTTTAAATCTAAATATTTTAAAATATGGTCTTTAAATTTCAAATATTTCAAAATCAAAATTTGAATAGATTTATTATTAAAGGAATAATACCTAATGGGGGTGGGGATTGCCTTACTGAATTATCCCGTATTTCTATAAACAAATTCAACTTTTATTGTTTTTATTATTTGGTATCCAATACCTACAAGCTGCTACAATACAATATAAAAAGTTTTTAAATGTTAGTGTATGTAGCCCTATGTAGGTACTGCACGTGTATAGGTATATAATATACTGTACCTATGTATGTATACCGTTTTCTCAAAGAATGACATTTATCTTTTTTTTTTTTGTTTACTGTATACCTATTATACTCGAATGCAACACTAAAACTCATTAGAAAATAAATAGAAATGAGTTAACATTAAATGACAAAAAGATGAGTTTGTTCTATGTGTTCTACAAAAGAAACATAGTAATACATATTTTTTTAGATTTTACTAGGAAGGTATTTATGGTTTTTTTCAGTGTTAATTCATCTCATTAAAATAAAGTTTGACTAAATAGTCAAAAATGTGTTTTCGGTCGTTCACTCCACAATTTACACAGTAGGTACCTATGTCCTATAAATATAAGTTATTACCTACTTATTTGTACATTCTAGACTAGGTATTTAAAATATTAATTTGTATCAATTATTATTTTTTCTATACCTACATAATACATAAATAATAATTAAAAATATAGGTACTTACCTATATATATGTATATATATTGTATTTTCTTGATTTAAATATTATACATAAGTAATCAATTCACCAAATATTTAGCTTAGGCTGTGTAATGTATAAAGACATAAAGTGCGGATTATTATTAAATTGATTGGTTATTACTTATTACTAATGTCTTATAATCAATTTCAATTAATCGGTATATCATACTACGACACGACGTACATGGACACAATATAGTCATACATTTTATTTGAGTTTGTAAACGTTAAAAAATTTAAAACAGAAGGTACCTAACAAAAATATTTAAAAAACGACAACAAAATCGTATAACAAAAACGATAACTATAATAATTTAAAAAAAACAATAACCTAAGAAAATCATAAAATGGAAACAAAATACCTATACATTATAACACTAATAACGCCATAGACCATTGTAAACAAAACAATGTAAAATACCTGATTAATTTCTATTAAAAATTAAAATCTCTGTTTATTAACATTCATAACAACTATGTTAAAATTGTAATGATTGAATATTTATATTTTATTTATACATATTATTTAACATTTTTTAAATCACTTTAATTATTTATTTAATTGTGTGCATATTTTTTAAAAATTAATTATTGGTATTATATATTAATACATTATTCAGCATCATTATCATATAAATTGTATAAGACGGTGATAAATAGTTTATTTTTGTGGTGTTGACTGTTGATGTTGAACCATGTACATTTTAATCATGTATTTTGTATAATGTATTTATTACATATGTATAAATAACAAAACAGTAGAAAATGTGAATGTAATTATTAATTATTGTTGGAAAATAAACCCATAAAATTTAATGGTGATGTCAGAATATTGGTGTCTATATTTGAATGTACCAAACTTGAAAACCTTCGATTATATACATCTAATTTCTAGATATGTTTTTGTTAATAGAAGAATTCGACATTATTATGTAACATTACTGCATTAGTATTTACATAGTATAATGAATATAACAAAGAGTTAAGGTAGATGTCCTAGGTAGTTATCTAAAATTGAGTTATAGGTACCAATATATATTGTATCTATTATCTATATATATAATATATGTTTATTACATTAATATAATATCCAGTACCTAATTGGTTCTCTAAAGACTATAAAACATACATTAAAAAAACCTTAGGTACGAGGTACCTATACCATAAATGCATATCATACCTAATACTTTGTTTACATATTTTTAAGCATCAAATAATAAAGATGAGAAATACATAATACATAAAATACCTGTATATATATAGTTTATAGTGTCGTTTAAAATGGATGCGACGAACTTGCAGGCTGATGACGTCATATTATATACATTATTTGTTTGTATTAAAATATTCGATTAAGATTGATTTGAGATTTGAGATTTATCGATGTGTAATGTGTATGTATAAATAACTACCTATCCCTACACAGTACACATTATATTTTTTAATAATATTAATTTATGATCTAATGCAATTGTGTGCGTGAGAAGATTTTATAAAATTATATGTATAGTTCTACGCACTTATTATAGCGTCACCTACGTGTGTATAAAGACTACAAAGAGACTTAAACGCTTATATTTGTCACTGGATGAAAATACACCATGTTATGTATATATATCTACTTTACGTTGTACTTTATACGAAATATGAATATTTTATAAGTTATAATTTATTACACACTGACTATTGTATAAAGAAGCAAAATTATATTTTGGGAAAATCCATTTTATATATTAAGTGGTGGAACCCGGAACCGTAATTATATATGTATAATATGAGTTGAACATTGGCATACCTATAACTGAGTTACCGAACTGATTTTATTGTTTTAAAACAAATGCAATTGATTTTTAAGGGTATATAATATTAAAAAAAAATAGTGTATTATGAATTACCAGTAGCCATGGTTTTGAATTGTGATAGTGGGGGAGAGGGGGTGCATGGCCAATAAAAACACTGAGTTGTAAACCATTTATTTTTATTTTTAGTTTTACTATTTTTTAACAGTATAATAATTAGTTATTAAATTTCATTACAACTTAGGTATTGAAGTCTAAACATTTTTAATTTTTAATAATTATTTCCAATCATGCATGTTCAATAGCGGAAGACGGCAATAATGTAACGTATAAACACGTGAACAATTTCTGGTTTTGAGATTTTAATATAGATAATAGTTGATTGTGTAAAGTAAAAAATTAAGAATATAAGAGTTTTGCATGAACTTTTAAATTTGAATATATAATATACATATATTATTACAAAAGAGCCCTTTTGTCCCTCCAGGCTTCCACCATGGCACTATACAGACAACAGAGGTATTCACTTGCTGTTCACATATATGATAGGTATATTATATAGTCTTCATATGGTATTTATATTATATTACAATACCTGATGGTAGAGTATGACTTATGTAAGATTTTTCAATAGGGGGAAAGACTTAAAAATAAATAAGTACACAGTTGAAGAAACAACATACAATTTGAAAGAATAAAGTAGCTCTGAGCTCACTAGCTCAAGTATAGGTGCCCTCGCCCCTCCTATTGATATAATATAATATTTTAGTATAGGTAGGTGTACTGGAAAACAAAATTAACAAAATTTTAAATTTAAAACCATAAAAATAATATAGGTATTAAGTAAATAAAATAATTCAACTTTTATTTTAATTTTGTTTAGTCTATTAATATTTAATTGTATATGATAAAGGTTAGGTACCTACCCATTTAAAAATGTTAATATAATTTAAACTTATGACAATTTGTATTTTTTGTCTTTATGTTGGCTACAACCTATAGGTACCTAATAATCCGTTAAGATGTTCCTAGCTTTGTCATAGAAAAATTATAGTTTATACCATAACAAAATGATTTTAAACTTGAGAATGTTCTCTATTAGGTGTAGCCGAGCTAAAGTTCATTCATCCATGCATCCATTCATGCATCCATGTTGTAGCCTGAATTATGAAATGTTGGAGGGGTTATATACGAAAACTGTAAAAACTTGGTTTAATTTATACTTACCCCCCCCCCCTGTAAGTATAAATTAAACCCAGTTCTTACAGTTTTGTATATAAATAATACATTTATTGGGGGGAGGGGGGGTAAACACCCAAGAATTTTAAATACTCATAACTCGCTTTAAAATAAAAATATAATAATAAAAGAAATTGCTAGATAATAATCTTACCTTTAAATTAAAAAAGAGTTCAATTCACTCAAATTTTTTAACTAACGGAACTAAACGTGATTTTCAGAGCGTAAAATTTGCAATGTTAAGTACTTGTATGACGGAAACAAAACATGAAGGTGCCACGTTCTCTAAGTCAGTTGTTATTGATAAAAACGTAACTATAGTGTTATAAATAGTTATAATAGAACTTGGTTATTACTTATTTCCATTTGTAAAAACTTGTTCTAGGATGATTTAATCGTTATTAATTATGAACAAATTATGATTGATAATTAGCTATAATACAATTATTATTATTAATTTTTATTCTACAATACAATTATCTATAATTAATATAACATGGGAGGCATGGACTCATGAAGCTCGTAATTTAAATAATAATGTATATAATGATAATGTGTTTAATTTACTTAAATCAAACATTTTTATAAAAATAAAAACAAGCAAATATACAATATAACGCCATATATCTGTATATTTCCAAAGCATGCTCAACCGCCATTTTATCCTTTAATAATATATCTATTTAAATTATAATTTTTGGAATTTGTAAGTATACTTAAGGACCATAATATATTAAAATACTTAGATAAATTATAAAATATTTAAGAAGGGTCATGTCACTTTACAAATTTATTTTTTTTAAATGGTCAATGGAACCCTTTTTATTATAGATCATCAACCAAATGACTTTATAAAATATGTTGTGTATGAAATATGAATCAAAATTCTAACTAACACGTTTTTTTGTAAGTTATTAAACCTTAAACGTACTGAGGATAATAGTCTATGATGATAGATTTAAAATAAATGGGAAACTATTTATTATTAATTATTATGATTCTAAAATTATAGTTGCCATTGCCCATTAATATTAATCTATTTTAACATTTTTATAATTTGAAAAATTGTCCGAGTATAATATGACATAAGTAGGTACTTATAATGTCTAAACTAAATGTTATTTGTAAACACATATTATATATTTTATGTAAAATAATTATTAAGGGCTATTATATTCAGTAAATACAGTTCAATAACTCATAAACTACATGTTTAAATTTGAAATATCAATTTAGATAGGTACTCAACATTTTCAAAAGAAAAAAATCATCTACTTCACAATTATCAGTAAAAAGAAGCCAAAAAGTTCTCGTTTGAATAAAGAAGTTTGTATCTTCACGATACACTCTTTAAATTATATACCAAATTTAAATATATGGAAACATGTGGCTTGTAAGTAAACTTGAAATTCCAAAAATTTGTATTTGAAGAAATGTGTAACTAAAGCAAAAAACGGGCTTGAACGTGCTTGGTGAATCACCGCCTGTGTATTCAAATGCATTTGTGTATAAAACCTTGTTTTGGGAAATTTCATAGTAAAATGTCCTAGTTATTTTTTATGTCTGAACAATTTTAGTCGGTATCCAAATGTAAAAAGTTGGTTATTTAACCTTGCAAATTGCAAATACCTATATAAACTTACCTATTAGTAATTAAGGCAATTAGGTATACATAAACACCCATAGGCCATCGTATATAAGAAAAAAGAAAACTTAAAAGGGAGGTCGTGCACACTTAGCTATACTCCTAGGTACACAGATACACTGGTTTATCGCTTATTGAATATATTATAGTGTTCAGAGAAAACACGTCATGCTCGCAAAAAACAAATATTAAATGTATTATACTTATATAGGAGTCTATAGGAAAGTCATCGGGTGAAATAAAATGTTGCGGTCGGCGGATATGCGATATATACACATAAAAGATATTATTATGCGGATTGCGAATTATTGTGTGCATTACGCGGATGTAATAATATAACATTATCTGCAATAGTATATAGAGTGAGTATACTATATATGTATATTATAATTTATAATAATATGATAGGTACATTATAGTATATATATATATATATGTAGTATACGATAATATATATACGACGTATAAAATTGACAAATTGGCATATAACAGACCATTATCCTTATTATATCAATTTATTATTGCGCCGAGTACACATTTTCATATGTATATAATTATCAGCCACGCGTTTGTTGGTTGTACTTTGTGCACACACTTATATTTACTATATAATATTACGTCTATGTATATATGAAAATTCGCGATGATAAGTATGCATAATAATAATAATACATATAGCTGCACTGCAAGTGTCGGGGCGAGATCCCAAGGCCTGCGCCACCGCGGCCGTCCGTCCACGGCGGCGCCATGCGCGAGCGATAGGTTTGCCCGCCGCGGCTACGGATTGGGCGGGCTACGGCGTGGTAGGTACTGAAATCCGTTTATAGACGTATCGTTCTCGCGTATATAAAACGCACACCGTGTCGAAGCGGACCGCAGGCACGAACCGCACCACCGCCGCTGACGCAGATAATAATATAATATTTTCGGTCAGTGTGAAAATCTCCAGTTTCCGTCGTGGCGCAGTTTATTCTCACCCGTCGTCGTCGTTTTCCTAAAATATACATTTCGCGGCCGTTAAATCGCGCGCAATAGACCGAGTTTAGTGCGCGTCGAATTCGTCGCCCGAAACGTCGTGGGAAACTCTAATATATTATACATATATACCGTCCGATTGCCCAATAGGTATACTGTTCGACAACATAAAAACACGCGTTACGTGCGTATATGTATTCGCTGCAGTCATTATAATATATTATTATCACTGTATAACATTATAATTACCTATCGAAAAGTCGCGTGTTATTTTTTCTCTCTTCCGTTTCGATTTTTCCGGCAAAGACACATATACCGTGCATAATATTGTATAATAGGTATCATATCACTGTCGTCGTCGTCGTCGTTGCCGTAATGTCGTCTTACCACACTTGGTTACGAGTGGTTTTGGCGTTCGCCCTGTTGGCCGTCGTCTATGGGGCGCCCATCTGGGAAGAGCTGTTCGGATTTCCGCCCCGTCAGCACTACCACCGCAACTCACAGCCGACGGCTAGGACGCCGAAGGCTGGCGGCAAGGAGAAGTACAAAGCCACTTGTTGGGTCATCAATGCGGACAACTATGCTTTCCCGGGTCAGTCGCCTTACCCTTCGGCCCCGCTGTGCCCCTACTGAAGTCGTACCTGAATGCTGCATTTATTATTTATAAATTATAATATTATATTATAGGTATACGTATGTATTGATGGGGGCCTACCCTAGATTACCAATAATATATGTAATATAGGAATAGGTACCCGGTCATAATATATAGTTACCGGTCAAGTACGCCTGGAGTGTGGACCACCACCGCGGCGTAATTTAAGTTTCTAAAGTAAAATAATCCAACATGCTTAACTATTACAATAATATATATACGTCATACAGCAATGATATATATAGTCCAGTGGCGTGGCGTGGGTATTTAAAAGATGTAAGCAGTGAAATTTTTTTTTCAAAAGTGATTAGAATATAGGTACTAGACCTAAATATCTAATTATAAATTATGTATAAAAAAATGTTATCCTTTTAAAATTTTTAATATTTTTAAAAATATACTAGTTGTACAAATCAAATTCGAGAAAATAAAGAAATTGAAGTATAAATACTTCAAAAGTCTATTAGGCGAATGACAGTGACAGTGTACGTAAAAACGACTACAGTCTACAACGCGTTGGGCTACGTACTGGTCGCTCCTTGTTTCTCGCGTAAGCAAAATCAAATGTGCTTACAAACGCTAGTTAAATACGTGGCCCCCACTATGGCATTATAGACTATTCGAAAACAACAGTTGCGCGTAAGCAATTTCAGAATGTGTTACACTGTACGTAGTACGTATGTACATCGTATTATGATTATGCAGTTAACATAATACAGAATGGATTAAAAATAGACCTACAATCGATGATTTTCTTAAATTAGTTGGTAATCAGAAGACAGCGTACGACACAAATAAACAATAACAAATACCACTACCAGCTATAACTTAAATATTGTATAAATAAAATTAAAATTTTAAAAATCATTTATTATGTACTTATTAGTCGTGACTCGTGATTGATCAATTTTATTTTTCTTTCATTTAAAGTGTAAGCAGTGCTTACAGTGCTTACATGCACGCTACGCCCCTGATATAGTCATATATTATACCCATATACCTATTATATATTTATGTATACCAAAGACTACGATTGCGTAACGTGCAGTATAATTATGTATATATTATATATGTGTATGCGTATAGGTAACTCTATTATATTGCTTTCGTTCTAAAATTACGTTATATACCTAAGTACCTACTCTTAAGTCAAAAAACAAATATATCATACTAGTCGTTATGAAGCGCACGTCTACGTTATATTATACCCATGTGTCTGTATACGTTGTGTTTTTTTACGTGTAAAATAAACGATTTGTTTTTATAAAATCACACAGTTTAGTAGACTATGTTATTATCCAGTGTTGAATTATTATTACTCTGTTAATATAATATTACATTTTAAAAGTTCCAGCAATCCTACCCATATATATAGTCCCATGTAATACGTCTGCTATTGTCTGTTACAGTCTGAAGCTTATGAGCAAATATATTGTAATTTACGACGAGGATTGTCCTTACAGTGGGTTAAGATTAGGTACTTGTAAAGCGTTTACAGTATTACAGCCAGCGCGCCTAAATTACCTTGGTACCTATGTATGTTTTGTAATCTAGCTTGGTCATTGACGCTCGTTTATTATAAGCTGTTTCTAACAACAACAAAAATAAATGATCGAAATCTGATCACTCTAGGAGGCGTGAGAGTTTTTCCTGTAAGCCATGTTTTTGAGTAAAAAAAAAAGGTCGTGCGCAGCCCCCTTAATAGTTGATACGTAATGTATGTACCTATATTATGACAGACGGCAAGTATCAACAACGAAAATTCAGTTCGATTTGGCCACCGACCGCTAGCCGGGGCTCCGCCAAAATTGACCTCGCTGCGTCCGTCGTCTATAAAAATGAATTGAAAACGATTGCGCGGTGCTCGGCGGTCCGTCGGATGGCCATAAGCCGTGAAAAATACTTCACTCGCAGAGCAGCTGTGCAGCAGCACGACGACGACCGCGACGTTTTGTTTCTTCTGACGAGGCGCGCGCGTATACCTGTCCGGTATAATAGGTATACGTTGACAATCACGTGTGCGGTAATTGGTAAATGCTGTGCGAAGGCCGGTACCCACGACGTATATTGTGAATCTATGTATACTGTATAGTGTCGTTACTTGTTGATATTGATCAAATAATAATATGTACAATGTACCTACCTATGTATTATTATATTGTCAAGTATATTTGTTTACTTTTATTCATGCCTGATTTTCGACACGTCATGATAATAATTTACGATGACCATTGACCAAAACAATATAATATTATGTGTCTTATTTACGAAGTTGTGCCCGAATGAATTTCAGTATTTGACATTTGTAGGTAATAGGTATACCTACATAATATTATATTATATTATATTATTGTATTATAAAATCAAGCTTCTGCAATGCTCATGATGAAGAATTAAAAAACGCTATTAAGGTAGGTATAGTAAGTCTGTTAGTATGCATTATATAATTATATCTATGATTTATAGATAGATATAAGCAGTGGCGCAACCAGGGGGTGTTAAGGGGTTGTACCCCCCCCCCCTGAAATTTGTTTCTGGTTGCGCCACTGACTATAAGAGCATATAAGATAGGTAATGATCTCTCTATAGGATAGTCTAGGTGTATATATTATTATTATAATTTATAGTATACGATACGATATACGTAAAACTACTTAGCAGTGGTGTAAGTTGGTCATGTTTGTGGGGAGGGGGGGATTAAAACATTTACACCCCAACCCACAAAAAAAAAATTGGTTTATACCATAAAAACCTCTCATTCCGACCATTGTGAACTATAATCTGTACAATGTAAGTATATATACTATAGCTAGGGTTCATGTATAAATGCATACATAGGTAGGTACATGAAAATAAAAAACTTCATATTATTTAATAATGTTTTAAATGGGCTATTTCGAGTAGATTTATAACTTCATTTCACTAATGTTTCCTAAGGTTCAAAATTATTGAAACATTTTGATATTTACAATTTATTAGTAGATCTACCTATACCTAATTACATAGCATAGTTACCTAGCTAGGTACTTATGCGTTAAAAAAAAAATAATTTCCATTTTTTTTTTGTAAATTCTAGTTAAAAAAATTAAATCCTCGAGTCTTATTAACTGTTGACAAATTATTCAAATATTAATCTAAAAAAATAAATAATTGACCTATGACATCCCCGCAAACGAGTATCAAGTATAATATAATATAGCTACTTCAGCCAGTTCTATTTATTAATATGTATCTACCTGACTGACTATATGTTTTAAGTCGAAATTATGAAATCAACATCGTCATTGCCGAATAGTACCTACCTACTCGAAATCGGAAATTTGATTACCAACTGCATAAAGCCGCCAATATTTGAATATAATGATTTCATGAATTAGGCAGACTTTGTTTGTCAACAAATTATTTGACGACGATGTGGTTATATAGACTATAAGTGCTATTTAGGTACTTATATAAATTAGATACGGCTAATAAGTAATAACATTATAATATATGTAGCATATAGAGACACAATATAATAGTTTAGGTATAAATGTATTATGTATAATATACATTTTAACATGCATCGGTGCAATTACCAATTAGGGGGATGGGTGGCTCAGTCCCCCAGTTTTTAAATCATATTTTAGCTTAAAATATAAATTTTCAGGTTTTGTGCTGTTGGTACAATTCTAAATTTCTAGCCCCCCACAGAGAAATGTCTCAAGTTGCGCCTATCGTCTATGCCTTTATTGCCATTATGGGTTAATATTCAATATCACTAATAATCTGAACTTCAAACGCACCTAAAAAATGTATATGTGACTTCCTGTTAACTTTTTTGTATTATAGATAGAAAATCTTATGAGGACCTTGTATTCAATTTTCAAGTGTTTTGACTAACCGAAAAATGATTGATCGACAATAATTTTAAAAAAAAATCGAGAATTTCATATATTTTAACATAATAACATACGTCTTTAAATAATTAAAAATCCTTAATTTATTAGAAGTAACTTAATATTTTCAATAGAAACTGAAGACTATATTAAGCTTAACTCTGCTTAGAATTTTTTTATAATGTAATGTACCTATTATTGTTTATCATTGAATTTAAATACCTAATTAAGTACCTATGTCCTATACGGCTATACTATAATAAATAATAACAAATTATTCTGTCCCAAGACAAGTGAAACGAAGTCAAGACTCAGGCATGGCGGCATCCGATATCCAGTGTTTCTGTTTTTATTTTTATTTATTAATATTTTTCTACCTGTTTAATTAATTATTTATACATTATATCATTATAATAATATATAATTACTCAATAGACAATAGTCAATTGCTGTACTATTGGCAGTGTTGTAAAAGATACTTTTAAAAAGTATTCAAGTACAGATACAGATACTTTTTTCAAAAGTATGTAAAATACGTATTTGAATACTCGAAAAAAAAAGTATTTAATACAAATACAAATACTTTTAAATACTTTCAAATACTTTTTTTTTTTTTTTTTAAATATTTTTCACTTTTTTACCTTAGCCTAATGACCTTATAGATAAATTGAATTATTAGTCAACTAAATAAATTAGTATGTATGTATAGATATATATATTATCACAACTATCGTATGTTATTATATAGTAAGGTATTTCCAATTTTATTAGGAAATCGACAGACTGTATACATTCAGTTAAATGGATACACATTACCTAGTATAGGCCACTAAAAATATTACAATATACCCACCAAAACACACCATGAACGATCTATAATTAAAAATCTTGTACAATTTCAAATTTTTATTATTTTATTTAAATTTGGTAATAAAGTAAAAGTATTTAAAAATAGTATTTGATTTTAAATACAGATACTTTCAAAAAAGTATTCAAATACTATACCCAAGTACTTTTTTCAAATGTATTTAGAATACGTATTTGAGTACTTAAAAAGTATTTGAATACTTTTACTCAAATACTTTTACTCAAGTACTTTACAAGACTGACTATTGGACCTATTGCTATTTTATTTAGAGAAATGTATTTCTCACACATGCATTTGTATTAAATATTTAAATTTGGAGGATCTTGTATAGGTATTAGGTACATTCATTATACACGAATACATAAGATATGTCAGTTGAGAGGATCGAGAAAAATATCACAAAAGACAAATATAAATTATAGTTATAGCTTATAATATATAATAGGAATTTATTTGGTACAATACTGTCAGTACGGCAATTGAACAATTATTGCAAAACTAGCTCACGGTTAATATTTTGGCATTTTTATTACAGAAATCGTGCGAGTAAGAGAAAATGTCTTAAAGTTGCCTACACAAAACCCCTAAAAATCATCAAAATATTTATTATTTGTTGTTACAGCCTACAGGTTGATTGAAATGATTGTTAATAATGATTTGCTGGTAGAAAATCTCTATGACGACGATGATGACTCTCCAGGAAGGTAACTAATGCCGTAAATTAACCAACATAAATAGCATAACTGATTTTTTATGTACGAGAGAAAAAATAATTTTAATTTTTAAATCAGTATTGTTGTTCATAGTTCATCAGAAAATAGAATCATTTAATATTTTAACTCATTGTTTTTGTTATTTGTATTAACTATTATGTATACATTATTTGCATGCATATATTAAGCACACGTACCTACCATAAACTCACATAGTCACATGAATATGTAAAGATCATAAGCCCATAATGTATTGTTTTGAATTTTGAAACAACGATATCGATAGGTACATTTATTATAATATATCGTTTCAGAGCGATGTTCAATAGTATTCATTGCAATAATAATATATTATAGAACGACAATTAGAACGTGTATCAATTTTTACCTACTACCTAGGTGTTCTTGTTATTGAAAAGAATATATAAGTATCATTTATGATTATGAGCATTTTCAAAATGCATTTTGATTTTATTATAATATTATAAACTTAATTATAACTTTGTCTTTGTATACACAATTGGAGTGTTGCAATATGTATTAAATCTATAAAATAAAAAATGTTTAAGAAGGTGGATATACGTGCCACTTCAAGAGTCAAGTGTGTAGAAAATTTTATATACAGATAGATACAGTTGTCTGTATCCTGTTATCCCCAGCAGACAGGGTTTCTGAATCCTTAATTCCACATTTTTGCTGTTAACCCTAAAGACATCAGGAACCATTTATTTATAAATATATTTGTTTGGCTCGGAGGCACTACTCGGTTCCTTCCCCAACTTTTATTATTTTATTTACTTGTATGCCTCAATCATAATTTATTAATGTACCTATACGTTCTACATACTTAGTGTAGATTTTAATTGTATTTTATAAACACAGAAAACAAATTAAATAAAATACAAATATAAGTATAGCCGGATAGGTAGGTAGTCATTTTTTTTATACTAACAATTACAATACAAATAGTAAGTACACATCATTTCTTAGAGGGGCAGCAATTTTCTAATAATTAAGAATTATGCCTCTGGCTGACATAAAATGATAATTCAGGTAGTTATGGTAAATATCTAATTTGGTTGTTTGTTAAATAATATACATATACTTGTATATCCAATATAAGAATACAATAACCACTATTGCTATAATTGTAATAGTTTCACTATGTCTGATAATTCGTTTGAACTGCCTTGGAGCGCTGACAATCCATTGCACTTTGGAAATATTCCAGAAAATCCTGTAATTAGTGAGATTATCTGTCAATTGGAAAATTGTTTAAGGCAAAGAGAAAAACTCAGTTGCCCTAGTGATGAAATAGACACTCGAATATCATCAGTCATTCGACATGCTATGGATAGTGTTAAGAATCTAATGGAACAAAATTTAACGCCGTTAACAGACATCCAAAAACAGTTTTTAATAAACAAAAGTAGGTTGTTCATAAAAGATGCAATCAAAGTTGTTGAGAAAACCTTGAAAATGCAATCAACCTAAGTTACACGTTGTAAAAAACAAATAAATATGTATATACCTAAACAACAACTGTTGACTTCTATAGAATAATTGATTTTTTTTTTTTTAAATTTCAATGATCAATTTATACTACTTTCACCCTAAAACAAGCACAATGTCTAGCTGTACCTAACCCTTAATAATTTCCAAATCACATCATCCCTTACGCTGGCCTACAATAAAATATCTTGGACTAACACTTGGAAAACATTACTTATTAATAATAGGTAAACAGACCAACATAAACATTTAATTACTTAAGTACAACTTACTTTTAAAACCGATATGGACCTATAGCATCCAACTATTGGGAAATGCAAAAATTTCCAATTTGAAAATAATACAGGCATTTCATTTCAGAATAGTATATTGAGAAAAATAATAAATTAAAAAACCATGTCACCATACTAAACACACCCTCCACACTGATTTGCGTCTAAAAACTGTTCGGAAAGAAGCTAAACATCTATAAGATGATTCCACAACTGCCTTAAAACTCACACAAATCCATGAAAGTCAACCAGAAATTAAAATGGTGCAAATAATTAACTAAATAAACTTTAAAAAAAAACAAACAGGAAGTATCACTACTGAGTGGCTTCTAGCAATTAATTTTATTCACAGTTTTATAATTTATCAGTAAATATTCTTATTGTACATCAGTGTCATATTATTTCTTTAAAAAATAATAAAAAAATTGAATATTAATAAAACTCAAATCTGTATTATTTTTAAGTAAAAAGTTCTCAGAAGGATTTAAACTTTAAAATTTGTGTATCATTTTTTTTTACTTAGATTTAAATATTAACAATTTTTATTTAAATACAATAGGTAAATTTAAATATTTAAAATCTTAGTATTATTTTCTTAAAGACTTACATAGAGTAACTTATATCTTTTATAAATAATTTAATAAAAAATGAATACTATAGTAAACTTATAGGTATTTATTTCTACTGTACAATTATTATTAATTATTGATTAATTTAAGTTTAAAATATTGCACTATTTCGTGACCAGTCTCTGATTATTTTCATCTTTCTACCTTCATAATTTATTTAATATATTTAATTGATTCACTTTATAATATAAAGTATAATAGGTATACAATAAATTATAATTACTTAATTGCTGTGGTATAAACTGTTATTTTATATTTGTAATAAATAAAATATATTTTAACGTTTAGATGTATTTAATAATTACATTGAATTGAATACAATATATTATAAATGGTAGTCTAGATCTCTTTTTTTATTCTAACATTGATACAATCTTAATGCAACCATACAAATATATAAATTGACTTAAAACTTTATAACATTAAATTAATAAATTGTATGTTTTTGAGTTTCTGCCTTAATATATATTTTATATTCCATAATATAATAATAATTTGTTCTATGAAAAATGAACAGTACAATTAATACGTAAATATAAATTTATTTATTTACATGTATATTTTTCATTATTCAGTATTTTTTTGGAAAGTAATTTTAATAATACAACATTATACAATAAGTCAGTTAATGTTTTGTTCTGTTTATACTTGAGATCAATTTACACCTAAAATATCAAATTAAACTTAATTATATTTTATGTAAATCAATGTACTTAGAGTTGCTTTAACTTGGAAGAGTAATTTAACATTTAATTTAAATTAATTGCGAATTGTAAATGAATAGGAATTGAAATAATGACCATACAAAATTGATTTTTAAATGCAAATGATTCTTAAAATTAATACAAGAAATGTAAAGTTAGAGCATATTTTAATGTAACTATAACATTCTAAGATTTATTTTTACGTGGTCTACCTCTTTTACCTTTTGGTTGTTGTGCTCGTTTAACTAAGCATCTTGGACAAAACCAAACAGCACAGTCTGGAGGACACTGGATACCGACACACACCCAATGATACCATACATCACATCCATCACAACCAATCATTGGGCTTCCATCATCTGGTTTAGTGCACATAGGACATATCCATACTTGATTACCAGCTTCGTCGAAATAGAATGCTGGAGGAGGAGTTTCATCCACAGGAGGTATAACTGCAGGCTGAATGGTTTTTGCAACAATTTTAGTTTTAATTTTTGGAATAGGAACTTTAGGAGGAGAATCAATGATGTCGTTATGTAATATATCTATAGAAATGTCTGATTTTGATTCAATGTCCACTTCAACTTCCATTGGTTCCGGTTCTGAAACTATAGTTATATTTGGTTCTGGTGGTTTTTCAATGGGTAATACTTTTGTCGTGGTTTCGAATCGAGACCCAAATCTAAATTTTATTTTTGGCACTTTATTGGTAGATTTTAATTTATTTTTTTTCTTTTCTTTATCCTTCTCTTTTTCTTTTACCTTTTCCTTTACTTTATCTTTTTGCTTTTTTTTTTCTTTTTTCTCCTTTTTCTTGTCTTTTCTTTTTTTCTTTTGTTCTTTGCGATTAATACCTTCAATTTCAACTTGTAATACTGGACTGGCTGGTTTTTCTATTACATCTGGTACATTAATTACAGGATTAATTATTTGAGGAAATGCAGTTGGTATCAATCCAGGTCCAGGAGGTAAAGGACCAAAAAATGAAAATTTGGGTAGAACTTCTTCCATTTTCACTTTGTTAGTATGAGATGTCAGAACAACTTTTTTTGGAACCTGTAACTTTTCAGTTACATTTAGTATATCAATTATTTCTTCTATAACCGGTTCTGGAATAGGTGGTGGTGGCGATGGCGATGGTACTGGTACTGGCATTTTTTCTTCCTTCGGTTTCTTTTTTTTTTTCAATATTTCTGGTGTTTTTTCTTTTTGTTGTAAAAGTAATTTTTTTGTTTTAGAACCCTTAGGTTTTTTCTTTGTTCCTGATTTAGTTTTTTTTTTGTTTGATAAAATTCTTTGTGATGGTTCTTTTGCTATATTAGGTAAAATCAGTTTAGATGTTTCAAGAGGTTTATCAATTTTGATTTCTGGAAATGGCAATAATTTAGATTCTGCCAATCTGCCTTCTCTAGATGGTGATAAAAACCCACCAGATGTCATGACTACACTTGAAATCTCTCTTAATCGTTTGTGTAAAATAACTTCGTCTGGTTCTTGTTTAATATTTTCAATACTATTTTGACTTTGTTCTGTATCCGTAATTTGCTCCTCTTCAATTTGTTCTGTATACAATGTTGGAAGATGTTCATGAATATGAAGAGGTCTAGTTACAATTTCTCTACTTCCTGGCTTCAATGTATTTAATACACTCTTTCCTGATATATTTAATAGAGGTAAACTATGAGGAAATTTAACTGGACCTGTACTTTTTACATATCTACGTAATTCAACCAATGATACAGATTTTTGACGAAAGGCCTTTTCCACGTCTTCAATATCAGGAACATCGCTATATGCATGTTCCGCATATTTTTTAGACGTTTTTGACAAATCACGGATGTAGTGGTGAAGAATGTCAGTCATAATTTTCATCGAAGAGTCTGTTATTGAGTGCCACCCAATATTATTACATATTTGGGCAACAGAAATTGTTAACGATTGTCTTATGAAGTCATCCATTATGGTAGTTTTAAGGGAATTAATGAAATGCAAGTGTTAAAATTACTTACGTGTAAAATGTATTCATTTCTGAAAGTTGAAACATAATGTGGCGGTTAATTCATGCAAATTTAAACATGATGTTTACAATGTGTATTGTTTACTTTATTATATAAACAATAAATTTTATTAACGTGATTTGAGATTTTATCACTAATCTAGTCCTATCTAGCGTCTCTATAGGTTTTAAGTTTAAACCATGGTTGTGTTCACGGACTTAAGGGGGGTTCACACTACACCGTGTCGTGTAAAATAATCACGGTTACCACAGTTACCAAACGATACCGCATAGTTGAATATATTCAACTTTTGACCGTGTGGTTACATTTATGTGCAGATAAAGCCGGGTTCATACTTAATGTAACCACACGGTCAAAGTTGAATATATTCAACTATGCGGTATCGTTTGGTAACTGAGGTAACCGTGATTATATTACACGACACGGTGTAGTGTGAACCCGCCTTAAGAATGCACTAGATAGGTAACTCTTTCTTATCATTTGTTCCATGTTATCATCGAAGGCGGCCGTCATATTTTACAGAACAGGCAATGTTTACAAAATAATATTATCACTGTATAATGTATATATGTATATTGTAAATTAAGAATAAATGTAAACATTGCCTGATTTATAAATGGTGGCCGATTCTAAAATTTTTAAAGTCTCCACACACTGCGGTGGTGGTGGCGTTAAATTCTGTTGCCTTTGCTTTATCGCCGCGGTGAGCGGCGAAATGTGTCCTGCAGGCTGCAGCAATCATAGAAAATTACTTTATGGCAATTGGCAGCAATATTCACCCTCACCGCCACCGTGTGTGGGGCATGGCATGCCCTATGATTATAATATTATGTCACAATTATTTTACCCCGTCCTGCGCTATCTTTATCATTTCATGGGCAATAACGTCATTGGGGCCGACCAAATTGGCTTCAAGCGCAGGCTATACCCGTTGCGCCGAGAGAGCGCAAGTCGGCCGCGCATCCATGACAAAATATATTTTTACCGTGTATTACGTTCTCCATCTCTCATTGGTCGTATATATCATACGATACATTTCTGAATTATCACCTTATCGGCTTAGCATATTCGTATTTTCAAATTTGTATTTTTGTATAATATTTAAATATTTGTACCTAATGTCCTAAATGTCATTTGTCAGTAGGTAGTAATATTAGGTAGGTACTTACTCGGTAATTTACAAAAATATTTATTTAATACTTCTGTTGGTTCGAAAACATCGACCTCCGAACCTAGATGTATTCGTTTATTAGTTATCATTAAATGTACGGTATTTTGTCATGCAACTGTCGTTGTCGAATCAACTGATTAGTGTACTATACAGCACAGAATATAGTGCTCCTAGGCTTTATCTATGGGCACTCACCGACTAGGAAGTCGGAACCATAGACGTATAATAGAATTATATTATATTATACGTCTATGGTCGGAACCACGGAATTATCAAGAATTATCTACTATCTAGTCCTTGGTCGGGTCGCCATGTCGGGACGAATAGTTGATCGCAACGCCATCTGACGATTGTGAAAAATAGTAAACTTGCGTCACCGTCACGAAACCAATGCCACAAAACTAAAATATTGTGACGATAATAACAATATCAAAATCACGGACTAAGATATACAGGACTGGACACGACAAGGTTGGAGGGTGTGGGGGGGTTGACTACGAAATGTTTTACAACAGGTAGTGTTCGGGGGGATATTTTCCTTTTAGCATTACTAGCGCCGTCCTAGTGGATACTTATGGAACTAGAACACATCATACAAATTTCTAGTTCGATAAGTATCCACTAAGACGGCGCTAGTAATGCTAAAAGGAAAATATCCCCCCGAACTCCGCCTGTTGTAAAACATTTCGTAACCACAATATTCATCTCGTGTCCAGTCCTGTATATCTTAGTCCGTGATCAAAATAATACAATCACATTTCACCCGCTATAGCACCATAGCAGGCTGTTATACCGCGGATGCTCTGTGCCCTGTGGATCACTCCTCCTCCTCCTCCTCCTATTCCACCGAACGATCTCGGGCAGTGTATAACACATTCGCGTTTCGCAATTTATTCGCACGCAGAAATCGCGTAATCGGCCGCCGTCCGCCGTCCCCAACAGTACCGTCCAGCGTCGCCCGTCGTCGAGTACCGTCGCAGGATAACAACAACAACAATAATAATAATAATAATAGTAATAATAATAATGTATATCGTATAAAATAATATTATGTGTATGACGACGATGTCAAACGGTCGATTAGAAACGATAAATCGCGCAGCAGTGAGTCACGTCGACCGCGTATGCGTCCGGTTTCGATAGAACCGTTCCGTCATTATAACAAATTGTCATCATTTATCAATATTATATTTTGTTATTATTATCATCGTTATTATTTTGTGTTGGTGTTGATTTTTCTCTCCCGGTTATATCGTCGGTACGCGATTACTCCATCCTCCGCCGTCGCGCATCCAGAGGATTTGGACGGCCAAGGTCGTGTTTCCGATGGGATTTTCGCGTGACATTTTGGTGAGTAGGAATAAATCGTTTTGCATCACGTCTGGCGGTTACGGACGGCCGTGAAGCGTACGTCGGTCTCTGATCTTAGTCCAGGGTTGGGTCCTGGACGTGTTATCGTCACCTTATTTTGTGATTCCCGTGCCGAGATCACTCCCAATCTTCCCCGGTTACTCTCAAGGGCTCAGCTAAAATTTTTTTAAAAAAAAACTGTTCAGCCACTTGCTTTATTGTCGACGATACTTGACACATCTACGGTAATTCACCTTCTTATGTCGTATGATTGGTTGGGCTTGGTGTTCTCGTTGACGCTTCTTTTGCTAATCCTCTTTGATCACAAAATATGAATTGTGTTAGTATCATTTATACAAGAATTTGTTAGGCTATTGATAAATTCAAAAAAAGAATTGCATTTCAGCTCCGAATTCTTAACTGTACAGCCGTACTAGAGGTTAATACCTGTCTACGGTTTACTAGATTAGGTTAACAGGTACTAACCAATTTCATTAGTGTGTTCTTAGATGTTCTAGATGATTATTATAAAAATAATTTTGTTTCTCTTGAAATACCTAGGTAGGTTGTACACTTATACTTAGTGATAATCAAAATATATGATTAAGGACAGCGGTTTATAATATTTTGAAGTATGCAACCCCTAAAAAAAGACTTCAAACAGTAAACACCCTTCTTGGTTTTATCTCGAAAAAACTTTTTTTCAGCTGAGATTGTTCACCTTGAAGTTTGAACTAATGGCCTTTAAAATATAATTCTTGTAATTGTGCCAAAATCAAACGTTATTCTCTGCATGGAAATAATTTAATGCATTGTAAAACTTAAGGGTGATTTTCAAAGCAAAATTATAAAATTGGCAATGACAATGATCATAAACAAGAAAACATAAGTATACCTATATATTTTATATTCAGTTGACTCTCAGTAGCTCAAAGTTCAAGGAGAGTTCAATAAATTTGAAATATTAATAATTCCGAGTTAATAAAAATCATAAGTTGTTATGAGCAGTTTAATTGAATTCTTTTTGTTCCGTGTAGTTCTTTAGATACCTATTAAGATATTTATTATGAAGCAAAATTTTTTTTTAATGTTTATAAGTATAAAAATTTAATTAAAAGTTTAGATGAGCCTAGTTGTAAATTAATTTAAATGTTTATAAAGTAATTAACTACTTTTTCAAACTTTCATACATCAGAATTTTCAGCAAAAATATTCTGTTTTGGAATATGAAATTAAAAATATGTACCTACCTACCTGCTGTCTTTCAAAAAAATGTTAGAACGATAAAAAATATTAAAATAATATTCTTGTTTCAAAAATGTCTTGTGACATGAACTAAAATAGGGTACCTATCTATGTAAAAGAATATATTTTCAATATGTTAATTCTTTTTAAGATAATAAGTGTTAACAGTTAAAATTTCTCAACACCAATATAACAACAATATATTATAATTTATTTTGATGAAATACCTACCTATTTGATTTCTATAGATTTAATAATAATTTTATTAAAATTTTTTTTTTATTTTAGGTGTCAAATTTACAATGACCGTGGCACAATGGATATTTCCGACACAAAGGTTAGGGTTCTCTATGACTTTGAGTACAAGACTAGAGAAAACAAGTGCGTATCAATCAAAGAAGGCGAAAAACTACTTTTATTGAAAAAAACTAACGATGACTGGTGGCAAGTTATACGCAGTTCAGGCCAGCCATTTTATGTTCCAGCTACCTTTGTTAAAGAAATTCCACGAGCCCCTAGCAGGCCTAGTTTATCCAAGGGCGAGGAGAAAATTATAGTAGAAAAACCACAAGTGCTAAAACGTACTATTTTTGAAAAACCCTTAACTCCGTCCTATGAAAACATTCCTTTAGAAAACACAACCGTTTTAAGTGTCAATGACTTGAATGTTAATGATGTGATAAGTGATATTAAACGAGTTGATATTCAAAATGAGAACAACATATTGTCACCAGTGTTAAATAGAAAAAATAAAACTGTAGTTACAGTTAACCAAGAAAATTCTGGCTATTGTCAGGTGAATATTAAAAAATGTGATATTAAAGAGCAACTTTCATTACAATTGTCTAGCTCCTTAGAAGAACTTGCTCAAGAAATTGAGCTAAAATCATTGCCCTTGAACAAAAATACATTAACTTACGAGCCTTCTAAAGTGCAGAACTTGCTAGAAAACATTCGAAAGCCTGCCGTAATATCGATTCAAAATCTAAAAGCCATTGAAAAACCTGAAATAGGTAATAATGGACAAATTCCTAAAAATAAACTTTGTTATACTGGTAGCTTTAAAACAAAACATGAACGTGACAAATGGGCCAAAAACATAATGACCAATGAAAATATTATTGAAGAAAACAAACCAGATGATGAAGAATCAGTAATGATTAGTGATTCTGTTTTATCAAAATCAATATCTACACCTGATGCACATAGTACCAGTGCAGATCTCACAGGTGGATCAACAGATAGTCTACTAGATGGTGACTCATTGGGTATTACTGATAGCGATCAAGATTCGTTGAGGTTGCATGGATCTAGAAAACGAACATCTTTGGCCAGGAATCGTAGAGTAAGAATTATAATTTGAAATATTTATTGTTAGACCTTTAAAATTTCAAAAAATTATTATAAAATCAAGTTAGGATTGCAATGTATTATAGTACCTTAGCAATTAAGACTTAAGAGTGATAAAGCAACTAACCTATAAACAAATTAGGCATTGTACTTATCTAATAATGACAAACAATAGTCAGTCATAGTATCAAATTGTTTAAAAAAATAGGTACTCCATTAAACCATTTTGGTTCAAATCGAGGTTATTTAAAATTTAAATCTATACTAGTAAGAATATTATTTTGTATAACATTTGTGTAATTTGACTCATTTCAGTTAATTGTATTTTAGTTTTATAGGAATCAGACTGAAATATTTAACTTCGTAAGAAATTTGTTCATTAAAAATATGTTTTTAATAAAAACTATTTGAACATCAAAGTTTAAATTTCTGTATAGTAAGATTTAAAGAAGTTACCTAGAAGTAACAGGAGTTTTTCAGATATTATTTATAGATATTACATATATTATGAGTACGTCATTGTATCAGTTATTTATCCAAATTAGCTTACTATAATCACTTTATCTTCATTTAAAATATATGTTTATAGACTGTGTTTTTGAGTGTATACTCTAAACTCCATTATCAATAAGGTATAATTAATGTGTTTATTTAGCTACTAAAACACTAGGATATTAGTTTAAACTTCTTGGTGCTTGTTTAAACACTTCATTTATATATTATTTTTGAGATTACAGTACCTACAAAGACTTATAGCTTCACAGTTAATACATGGCATAATATTCATGACAAAGTTACATAAATATTAGATAAGTACAAATATTAAATTTATGGTGATCGGTGGAATTAAATAATAGGGAGACATATTAAGAGGTGTAATTTATAAATGTTTATAGAACTGAAGTAAATAAATTCTAAAAATTAATTTTTTAATTGCTTTTAAGTTAGGATATGTTATTATCAACATCAATCAACAATGATATATAATCATTGACAGCATATTAATACTGTGAAAGAGAATCCCTAACAAATTATTATTTCAGCTGCCTGTTAAATATTTATAGTTATTTATAGTATTTTATAGCACACTCACTAATATTTGTATTAAACAATAATTAATTTAATTATTAAAGTATAGTTATGCATTGAAATTCAAAAAAAAGCTGATTCAAAGACATGGCTCTAAATTGGGATGCTATATTATTCAACTGTTTTCACTTGGCATAATCAATTTTGTACATGTTACTTTCACAATAATATTTTCATTGCACGTTAAACAGGCTACTCTGTATAAAAAAAAACTTAGGAAAACAATATTCGCCTGGTTTAATTAACCGTGAAAATCAACTGTATTATTTTCTCTTGCAGTTTGATTCATTTTAAGTGATCATCGTAGTTTATTTTTTTTTCTATTAGATACCTCGACCCAATTTTCATTTCATTTACACTTTTGCTTATATTTCCAGTATTACCGTTTTATTAACATTTTATTTTTATTTTTAGGTGGATTCTTATTCTAAAAGATATCCAATACGAAATTCTTCACCGCCAATTCTAGATGTTACTCCAGGCCATGGTGAACCATTTGAACGTACCTGGTCTTCCCCTAAACAACGTATCGTTGATGTATGATATTTGTAATGTACACTAATATAGATATATATTTTTCATAATTTTTATTTTACTGTGAATATAGGAAGACAAGATAAGTGGACATAGTAGTGCTGGGACAATTAATTCGGGTAGTCAAAGTCAAAGTTCATCTCCATTAGCTGAATTGGATGAAGAATATGAGCCAAATGATAATACTCCACCTCTAAAAACAAAAGTTAAACCTATTAGTGAGACACCTGTGGGATGGATAATGCAAGCTGATCCAGCCTCTGGATTACCGTGTTTTGTAAATCAGTCAACTGGAGCAAAGGTAAAAATAAATTTCACATAATATAAGGTGTGATCACGAGTATAACATAGAATACTATAACACATCACATTTGTGCTAAAAATAATTTTACTAATAAGGACCCGAGATAAAATAAAATTAATTGCTAATTAGCAGTTGTTGTGTGCGCACCTGATTTTGTCGTCTCGTCTCTTATTTGTTTTTTTCTTATGGGTAGTTAAAATAGTTAGTACACTGTATTGTACTCATATGGTGATAGGTGACTTACCTATAAACTTATTTATTATGGCTAATGATATATGCTATTGCTGTAATTCATGCTTTGTGAATCTTGATGTTCCTATCAAATGTGATGGATGTTCACTGATGGCTCATAAGATGTGCTCTGGTCTATCTGCCCCTCTACCAAAATGCCTTGAAATAAAAAATAGATTTCCAAAATTCCTCTTTTTTTTGGCTGTAATTAAGGTCTCAAAGAAATTCCTGAGATCAAAATTCTTAATAAAAACTACTTGTTGAAGTGGATAGTTTTAAAACAAAATCAGTTATTAATTTTAATTGTTCCAATGATAACATTATTAATGAACAATGAACATCATAAATGGACTATTAATCTTATTTTCTATTATGTCCATGAAGTAAACTGATCTTAACTAACCTAAACCAGAGATATTATCTTCTGATATTAAATAGGTACCTAAACAATATAATTGCGTCTATTTTGGTTGATTTCTGAGATGTGCCTATACCTATAAAAGTCTTTCTTCTTGATTGTTACCCACCCTGTTAACAACATTCAATCTAAACTATTTGTGATTCTAAAACTTATGTGTTTGATATAATTCAATAAAAAAATCTTACTATTTTAAATCCACCTTCTCCAATTAGTATATCTACTGATCGGACTCGGCACCAGAGAGAATCCAAGAAGAATATGAGGGAGGAGCTAGCGTTGCATACAAGTAATGGTGAAACTGGATTAACTACTATCACATTTATTAAAGGTGTTTCCTAAATGTTTAAACTTGCTGCTATGTCTAACAGTCAAAATAACTCTCAAAATGTATTGGAAATTTGGTTAAATTGTGTTGAGCTGTGTCCTGTAAATTAAAATGTATTTAGGCCTTAGGGTAGAGAGAAATTCTAATTTGTATATTAGAAATGGTGGTGTTTTTGGGAGCTAGGAATAATTTTGACTGTAAATTAGTAAATGTTGACTATTTATTATGCTTTATTATAATATTATTAATTTTCTTTTAGGTTACATACGTATTCATTTTAATTCCCATATTGATACATATGAAAAGCATTGTGAGATGTTGGAAAATATTGTTATAAATTATTCTATTAACAATTTTCTAATTATTGATGATTTAAATTTGAATGAATTTGCTGTTTCTGATCATACTTTATTCAATAACCCAGTAGCCAATGTTATTGTAAATTCTTATATTAATTAAATAAATTCAGTATGTGAGTATGGTATATTGGATTTAATTTTTTCAAATATTACCATTGATTCTATTCAGGCTTTTAAATTCAAATTCTTAACTTATACCTTTAATTGTGTCTTATGGTTCACTTTTAGAGTTTATTTTTAATAAAATATAGATTCCAAAATTTCTGGAATTTTCAATTTTAATTCTTGTAATTTCTATATTAATCTCGCTTTTTTGTCAAATCTTAATATTGTGTTTAATATAACTAATTTAGATTTAGAAAAAGCCATTTTTAAATTTCATTATATAGTTTATTATACTTGTAATACATTTGTTCCAATGATAAAGTTAAATCTTATACCTTATATTTATTATAATTTAAGAAACTTCAAGAAAACAAGCCCACAAAAAGTATGAAATTTCAAATTAATTACCAGATTATTAGTGGAAGAAATATAAACAATTATTTCTACAGATTCATTATAATTATAAACTAAAAATTGAAAATAATATCAATATTAAGTTAAATTTTATGAAAGGTCACATGCCTGTTGAATATACAATCAATAAATCAATTTATTGGTAATGCCTAATTAAATAGTTAAAACCTTAAATTCATTTTTTTCCTAGTTATATCCATCATATGGAAACAATGTTGAAATAATTAATCTGTAATCGGTTTGTTTTTTTTTTATTGTCAAATTACCAAGAGTAGCATAATTGCATCATATTTTGGGTTGAACTTGAGAAATTACCTTTTGATACTTTTGAACTACTTATTAAAAATATTGTTTGAAAATAAGATAGGTCTAAAAAATTTAAATGAAACACTAAACAATTTTAACAATTTATATGAAAAATTTAAAAATATTGGATCCAGATTTTGAATATTTTCCTTGTTAATGACCTTATTATTATTTTTGTTACTATTGCATTTTGAAATGTTATATAGGTGTATAAAAGTGATTGGTACTTTTTGATTATATCTCATGTAGTCATGTACCTAATAGAATTCAGATTTTAGTTTTCTAAATTAAATGTTGTTAAATGTATATTGATGAATGTATTTGGTATAGATAAGTTTTAGTAGTTCTGTATAACACAATGGAAAGTAGATAACTACCAAATTACATTATTGACAAGTATATAGTTGATAACGTCATTTTGAACTTAGTTTTGGTTTAACATTCAATGAATGGCTATGAATATTAAAACTTATTTGTATGAGACTATAATATACTCTGTCATATATTTAGAATGCCAATATGTTAAAATAAATCGTGAAATTTTGACCTATAATTTTGTAAGTCATATAATAAATACAATTTGTATGGTTTTACTTTAAAATTATTCAAAAAGCATAAAAAAATTGATTTTGCAAAGATGTATTTTATCAATCTCATGCATTGGCCAGAAAGAGAAAAAACTGTGTACTAGCATCAAAATCCTTCTAAATAATTGTAGAGTTAATCTAGTACAATTTCTTATTAAAACTATTTAATTTTTATAATTTGGTAACAATAATATTGATTTGATGTGTAAGTGTATACTTATCATAATTTATTATTCAAAAACATGTATGATGATTTAATAAATTGATAAATAATAATTATAAAATAAATTAACTATAAACTTTTATTTTATTTTTATTTTGTGACTATTTAGTAGTATTTACTTAATTAAATTTGAATTAAGTAAAGACAATATTTACATAAGTAAACCTTACATTTATAGGTAATGACTAATGCTTGGGTAAGGCAGATGCATTAGTTTTACCATCAAGAAAACCTTGAAGATAGATGAATTATTTATAGAAATAACAAGTATTAAATACGTCATAACTTAAAATTCTAGACTATGATTTCATACATTATTTTTTAATTTTAAAGTTCAAGCAATTCTGGTCATTTTTTTAAAAAAAAAAACATGTCAATACAAGGTTACAATAAAGTATATTATATACATTTAAATAGTTTTAAGTGACCAATTTGTATAGATAGATCCCACCAAGTGGTAGATTTACATTACCGTTACATTTACATTTAAAGTGGCCGTATTATAGTTATATGAGGTCACCTTAAATAGTTGAATGTATAGACCTATAAACTTAGGTCTATGGTCAAATGTCGCTATAACCAATATTTCTACTGCATATAAAAAATATGCTTTTGCCTATCCCAATTAAAATTAAAGTAATCATTTTTTACATTCTAAAAACATTTCTGAGAAAAGTTGTTTGTTTGGCACTTTTTTACATTTTTTTTAAACAAAAAATAATAGTGTTTTTGCAACCTTGCCAATTATATTTTGTTACAATGGAGTTCAAAATGTATTTGGTGCAAATTAACATATGTAACTCAAATAAAATACTGTGGCAAGATGTGCTTTAATAATCATTTATTCAATCTAATTTTCCATTTTACTATTATAATTAAATCAGGGAATCGTGTATGCACGAATATGTGAGAAGGAGTATTGTGTTAAGGAGTGCAAAAACGCTGTTTTGTAGTAGAACTTTGCCGAAAATTATCAAACGAGAGCGGTTTTTATAGGTAATGACACTTTGATGTATAATCTTAAAACCCCCAATAGGTATGTTTACAATATATATATACTTAAAATGTGTAATCTGGGACCTGGGTGAAAATATAACTTAGTATCAAGTACTAATTGGATAATACCAATACATTTTTTTAGAATCTGAGCAGTGAATGTATAGTTATTCAATCAACTATTTTTTGGATATTTTAAAGGAATTGAATAGTTGAAAGAAAAATAAAGTTTATTCCTGTTACGGTTTTGGTTTTTTTTTATTGTAACTTAAATATTAAGTAATTGTAGACAAGAGATAAAAATACGTATATGTCGATATTGTGTTGCTCCCGTTTTACAAACGCATAATATTCATGTTTTTTCAAAATATCCAAGTAGGAAAGTGATTCTAGTTAGTTCTTTGGGGGTCAAAGGTAAAAAATTCACAATAGTTCTCTAAAGCCAAGAAAAAAAAAAAAAAAAGGTGCTCTGCTGTACAGTAGGTTACAAGTGGGTCACTGTATAATGGATTTTATTAATTTTCAATTCAATGATATAATATTATTGTATGTATAAGAAAAACTATTCTGAGCGGAGACGGTATGTCAGTCTAGGTATAAGACATATTATATACTTATCTATGGTATTAAAAAATTAGTTAACTAAAATAGGTAACTATAATAAATTCCAAATTAATTATATAACAATAAACCTTAAATTACATATAACGCGTTATACATCAACAACAAACCCTGATACTACCATAGATATATAATAGTGTACTTTAGAAGTTTCAAGTACCCACGAATAATATTATACAATTACAACAAAATAACTAAAATAGTTATTCTAGGTTTTTTATTATGTAATTTCGTCCAAATTTGAATTTAAAATGTCTGTAAAAAATAACTGTGTTCATATATTTTTTAGATTTTTTGGTTACAGTATGAACTATTTATGAGAACCTTTGTTTTAAATTTGCAATCCTTAGCTATAAAAACGGAACATTTTATAATTTACTAGCTGAACCCGTGCACTTCGTTGCCCATTAAGTGTACCAACTCTAGTCTATGTGACTCAAACTTTGTTCAATTTGTTATTTAATATTTAGTGTATGGTTTCAAAATTAATCTTAACTTTTCCGTTGCCCGGAATAAAAATTCTGTTTCACTGCAGTACATTATCAGGTAGGCAATCTACCTGCGGTAGATCGCGGACCCCGTGCTGTGTGTACGTAAGTGTATGATTTAACTCTAAAGTATTAAAGTTATACCAAGTTTGTCGTATTCTATCTATGGTGGATTAATATAATCGATTATATAAAATCCTAACATAACCGTAATAATGATGAATAAGAAAAACTTAATTTTTTAAATTAGCCAATCTTCTACCCAAAGGTCTAATCTACACATAAACATTCAATTATATATTATATATGTATATATTGACGAAAAATAATAATACAAATCAACAAACATGCCCGATTAACCAATAGCAACCAAAATATAATACATTATTATTTTTATTTTTTTTTTGGCCATGTCAAAAGTTGTGCACTTAAGAGACCACAACCACACTCATCGTACATTGTACAAACTTCACAGAAACCATCTACATATCCATACAATTGAAATTGAATAAAAATCAATCTCGTTTAATCTCAAACCAATTAATATTTATCTAGAAAATAGAATTGTTGTTGTTGTTGTCATGTCAACAGACGTTTTTTTCACTTTTCCTACATTTTGTTGTTGTTTTTGGTCATGTCGCCAGGTGTGCACTTATGAGGCCATAACTCTGGAACCATTTATCGCACAGCGTACAAACTTCACAGAAACCATCTACATATAAATCTTAATATGCCCTGAAATTTTTATCGAAATCGGTTCGGTGGATCTTGAGCTATAAGATTTATTCAAAATGTACACTTATTTTTTTTTATAATTTATTAATTTCAATGATTGATAATTTTCGAGATTTTGATAAATGTTGTCAAAATTCGATCTTTACATGCTTATAAAAAAAAATTGTGCCTATGTATTTTTAATATTTTTCAACTAATGTAACAATAAATCAGGAGCCTTGTATTAAATTTTTACACTTCATAGCCCAACAGATAAAACTCTATTGATATTTATCGAAAAAAAAACTAAAAATATTGAAAACTGACAATGTCCGTAAACAGCTCAAAAAGAGTCAAATCATTGTCAAAATTGTATGGTGTATGGGCAATGCTAATATAAACATTCAGCGAAATGTTCATGTATTTACAGTTATTCGTTTTTGAATTACAACAAAATAAAGAAATTGCTACATGAGAAATCGAGTGAATTTCCAAAATTGTAAAAATTTGAATTTCAAACGCTCATAAAAATTTAATTTGACTTTCTTATAGACATTTTTTGCTTAAAAATTCCCGTTTTTCCTTAATTTTTCTTCTGTTTTTCTTGACGCGTTTGAAAATTACTGGGAATTTTAAATTTTGACCTCCCCAATGCCCTAACCCTAACGATATTCTTTTTCCAATCGAACAAGATACTGAAGTTGAAAATCGAAGCATTATTTCGACTACTTATCGTGTAAACAGACACAAAAATAAAAATAAAACACATCATTGTAAAATCAATACATTCATGGTTCCACTCAGAATCTAAAAAATTAAGAAAAAACAAGAATTTTAACTCAAATTAAAACCAGTTTTTAACAAAATTGATTTTGTGTTTTTTTTTTATTTCAAAATTGAATAATCGTAGATTATTACCATTTTCTATTCTTGATAAAATGTTATAAATATTTTTTTGAACTATTTATAGACATGAGTCTTTTAGATTCTGAGTGGAACGATGAATGTATTGGTTTTACAATGATGTGTGTTTTTTTTCTTTTTAGTTTTTAATTTATTTTTGTGTCTGTCATCACGGTTTGGGGCAGTAAAACTGCTTCCATTTTCTTCAGCAGTATCTTGTTCGATGGGAAAGTGAATCTAGTTGGTGCATTCGAGAGGTCAAATTTGAAAATTCCCAATAATTTTCACGAGCGCCGGGAAAAACAACATAAGACTTAAGGAAAAACGGGATTTTTAAGCAAAATCGATTTTGGTTTTTGGTGTAACTCTAATGAAATTTTCACTGGTTGTTTATATTTGCATTTTCTATACATGATAAAATTTTCAAAATTTTATGATTTGTTTTGAACTGTTTGGGAATATTTTCATTTTCCATTTTTTTTTTTAGTTTTTTTCTATAATTATAAATGAAATGTTATTTGTTGGTTAAAAAAGCTTGACAATTTAATAGAAGGCTCCTAGTATATTGTTTCAAAGGCAGATGAAAAATATTTTAAAAAAATCAGGATTAATGAAAATTCACGAAAATTATCAAATTATTTTGAGTTAAGAATTCGTAAAAAAATTTCTTTTTAAATCTAAAATTTTAAAATGTAATACAAGATTCCTTATAGGATTATCTACCTTAATCAAAAAAAAAATGTGTATAAGGAAGTCAAATTAAATTTTTATGAAAGTTTGAAATTAAAATTTTTACAACATTGGATATTCACTCGATTTCTCATGTAGTGATTTCCATATTTTATTGTAATTCAAAAACGAATAACTGTAGATACATGACATTTTCACTGAATGTTTAGATTAGCATTTCCTAACCTACACCATACAATTTTGAAAATATTTTGACTTAATTTGAGTTGTTTACGGACATTTACAGTTTTCAATTTTTTTCGTTTTTTTTTCTATAAATATCAATAAAGTTTTATCTGTTGGGCCAAAAAGTGTAAAAATGTAATACAAGGCTCCTGATATATTGTTACCATATCAGTTGAAAAAATACATTGGCACAATTTTTTTTTATAAGCATTTAAAGTTCAAATGTTGACAAAATTTATCAAATTTAAAATTGAATAATTATTCTCTAGTTAAAAATGTATAAATTGTTCAACTTTTATATCTAAGGATTGAAAATTTAAAACAAGATTCCACGTAATTAGCTAATACTGTTACCAAAAAATCTAAAAAAATACATAAACAAAGTTTATTTTTATAGTCATTTGAAGTTCAGCTTTTAACGAAATTACATTATAAAAATCCTAGAATATCTATTTTAGTTATTTTGTTGTGATTGTATATAATATAATTCGTGGGTACTTGAAACTTCTAAAGTACACTATTATATACCTATGATCGTATCTGGGTTTGTTGTTGATGTATAACGCGTTATAAGTACCTAATTTATATTGTGATATGATTAAGTGATTATGATATTGTGATAACATAGATATGTATATAATATGTCTTATACCTAGACTGACATATCGTCTTCGCTCAGAATCGTTTTTCTAATACAATTACCTACTTGTAACGTACTGTACAGCAGAGCGTCTGTTGATAAATAATTTTTTGTTCGTTAAAAAAATTCGAAAATTTAATACAAGGGTTCCTCATAAGTTATAAGTTATTGCAGTTGTGCCCGTTTTAGATTTTGATGCGGCCCTCACTTCAATTTAAAAACCATTAATTAATTGTAAATAATTAATTAATATTACGAAAAAATGTATGTTAAAAATATAAAACTACAAAATATCAAACATCAAATAAAGATAAACTTTATTTGGGTATCTTTATTGGCTCCGATACCAGTATTCCGTGTCATTTATCAACAAAAAAAATTCTGCTTATTATTTGTTATAGTAAAATGATAAAAAAAATGTATTGTTGTATTATAGAATAATATAATACAATCTATCAATTTGAATGTATTATTATTAAAAAGTATGTGGCCCATATCAACTTCTACCCATATGATGTAGCCCAGTCTTCACAATAGGTTGGAACACACCCCTGAGTTAGTGTAATTGAAAAAAACGTCGTTCATGCATTGACAATAAGTTCAAATTAGAATTTTCACTATGTTGACTAAATTCGTTTAAATCACAAAAATTTCCAAATTAGATTGCGTTAAAAATTCATAAATTCTTTATTTTTATACTTAAGATTTATAAATGTAATACAAGATTTCTCATAAGTTTTTCTAACTCTATCCAACTAAAAAAAAATTGCCGGAAGGTCATATTATTTGAAAATGTTTACGACTTTGGATTCAGTCATAATAATCATAATCAACGATTCCTCGTCGAATAATTTTCTTATTTACTTGTAATTCAAAAACGAATAATGGTAGGTACATCAACTTGACTTTTTCACAAAATATTTATTTTATCATTTTCTAATCATGATAACATTAAAAAAAATTATTTTTGAGCTATTTATATACATTTTTGCTGGGTAGAAAAGCTTGATCATTTTTACAAGGTTCCTCTTAAGTTATTAAAATAGCAGATTAAAATTATTAAAGATACATAATGTGGCACGATTTTTTTATAAGCATTAAAAGTTCTAATTTTGACAAAATTCATCAGAATCACTAAAACTTGCAAATTATTTTGTAGTTAAAAATTGATAAAATGTTAAATTTTTATAGGTAAAGATTGAAAGTAATTCATCGCATGTAACCAAAAAATCAAAAAAAATATTTATACACATTTTTTTATAGATATTTTTAGTTTTATTATGTACGTAGTAGGTACGTTATATTTAAATACCTAAATTAATTACGATTTTTAATTTTATTCAAATTAACGTTGAAAGAAACCATAGAACTACAGCATACATTCATAAATCATAACATAATGAAAAAAAAATTCTTAATCGCGTGTATAAGAATATTTTACTTTAAATTCTGATCGTCTGTAATAATGATTATTTTTTTTTGACGGGACCTAAATATATTGTTTTAATATCCAAATAAAAAAACCCTAAATACTCAAATCCTTTATAATTCGTTTGTATAGTAGTGTTTAAAGGTTATAGACATTTTAGTATTTTTAATATAAAATATATTTGTATTATAATAGGTTAAAGCATGACATTTAAATGCCAACTCACAGGCACACAGCAAATACGACTGTGAATATATACCTACTACGTGGTGAATCTATTTTAAACATTTCACGCAGGTTACGTACAATATTATACATCGTTCTGCCGGTTAGCTAAAAGCACGATAGTTGTTGCTCGCTGTGCTGTCGTCGTCGTCATCTCCGTTTTAATTGTATAATGTAAATTGTAATAAAAAAAAAAATCAACTAATAAGTACCACGCACGAATGGATGTCAGTATGTGTCAATTAAACAGTGTCGCGCCGACTCTTGAACGCGTCGGTTTCCTTATCGACGACTATTATACTTCCCATGGAAGCGGACGTGGTGAGATGGTTGCAATGTCTACGGCACACGGTGGCCGAAGAGTCGGAACCGTGGAATTTGTTTAGTGTTAACCGCGACTCCGTCTTGGACTCGACAATTGATAATTTATTCGATTTCGACTCCACCACCAGCGTTTCGGATTTTGAATATTATAGCATGGACCGGCAGCAGGGCGACGTCGACGGTTCGTTGTCGTTCGACGTCGACGATGACTGTACCCTGCCGACAACGGCGTTCCCAGACGATGAAATTTGCATTTCGTTTAGACCAAAGTGGTCTGACTTAATGGCTTGGAAAAATGAGCTCATGGACAGCGCTTTGGACGGGATTTCGTCTGAAGACGAACAGGTGCTGTCCACACGCTCTATGTTAACGCTAATGTTCAAACAATAATCATCTAACAATTTCGTTAAGATTGAAAAGTAAAAAGTCGTTTATTTGATTCATTTAATTTTCCCTACAGAGAAATACTGGGTCTCACTGAGAAAAACTCGTAATATCGTGATTAAATGTTACATATTATAAATAAATAATCATACATTTAATAATACAACTAATTCATAATAATAATTTAAATTATGAATTTTATACCACATACTACTATATAAATAAATGCAAAAAGTCAGAAATTGTTGCTTATATTTTTAACCGCATAACTACTGACAACTGTATCTAGACATACCATATTGAACCAGTATGTTTTGTTATGTTTTAGTGGCTCTCTTCAAAAGATTTTAAAGGTCGATCTTACTACTATGAAGAAAATAGTAAAGAATCATCTTGGACATTGCCTGAGACAAGTAATAGCAATGCATCTAATGCTAGCCCATCGTCTCTTAAAGTAGACTTAGAAGATTCTTCTTCATCTTTGAAATCAAACAAAAGTAATAGTGAAAAAAATGACTCTTCAGACTTAAAGTAATTTTTATAAATTTATTTTATTTAAATGTATAAGTTTTTATTGTTGTATACATACAATATAAAAATACCAATTATATTAATTATTACATTTTTAGGAGCCCATCGTCGCCTCAAGTAAATGTTCCTAAGAATTGGCCCCAATTATGGGATGGGCATATGGTAATTATTTTATTTTTATTAATTTTAATTGTTTTTTACATACTTATTAATTAACCACCTGTGTAGTGCGTACTGAAAGAAGGTCCCTTAAATCGAACAAAAATTACTGAAAACGGAAAGAGGCTTCGAAAGAATTGGACGATATCACATGTAATACTTACGGAATTATTTTTACTTTTCTTCAAAGACTCTAAATGTTTTGTAGCAATGGTAAATTATTATTCTGTTAACTAAAGTATTATAGGACATAATATATTAATAAATATTTTTATTTCATAGAAAAATGGTAATGGACGACCAGAACTTTGTGTGGATTTGAATGGTGCCCTTGTGTATCCAGCAGACAAGGTATCTAGCCGTAAAAATGTCTACGTTATCAGTACTGTCTTAGGAACTCAGGTATTGTTCCAAAACGAATGTAACATCCAAGCCCAGTCATGGCTCTATGCAATACAAGCAGTTATTTCCAATCTGGTTAGTTGTATATATATTAATCTATTAAAAAAATATATCATCACTAAATGCATGTTTGACTAAAATATATTTATTATTTTTAGCCGTGTAACTTTGACAGATGTCCTCGTTCACCAAATACACGCACCAAAGACTTCCTTGACGCTGAAAAAAAAAACAAACTAAATAGGAACAAATCCCTTAAATGTAAGTTCCAATTAAAAAAATGTGTTGTTATTGTTTTTTTTTACACTAGTTAATTTATTATATATAGTCATATCCTGTAGTAGAGGGTCTAGATAATGAAACAGGGAAAACAGTAGTTTATCAATTGAGTTTAATGAATATTGCAGTTTGTATACTGGTTTTATTTTATCTTTTTTTTTTTATGAACAGTCATGTTTTAAATATTGGTGTATTCAAATATTATATTTATCATTTGTGTATTTGAATGTTATGGCATGAAAATGATAAGGTCTTGGTTTTATTTTGCAATTGATAATTTCATGACTATTTTTTCATTAGTAAAAGCAAAAGATGGTGGAAGTATGGAAGATTTGACATCAAATGTAGAACGTCAGACAAAAATAAAAGCCCGTCTACGGAAATTTTTTCATCGAAGACCTACGATGGAATCGCTAGTCAAAAAAGGAATATGGAAAGGTATTTTTTAATCATTATTCATCCAATAGTCATTTTGTTACATTATTGATTTTTAATTTAGATGAGAATGCATTTGGGTGTTTCTTGGAACATGTGGTTGGTACTGATCAACCGCGCGTTCCAGCTTTTGTACAACGTTGTGTGGCAGCAATTGAGATCAGCGAAGAAAACTTAAAGACCGATGGCCTGTACCGCGCTTCAGGCAATTTATCTCAGGTGCAAAAGATAAGATTACAAGTTGACCAAAATAATCTATCAGTGATTGACCAAGAAGAGGATGTTCATGTTTTAACTGGCGCTCTTAAGCTGTTTTTCAGAGAACTCAAAGAACCTCTTATACCGTATCATGCTTTCCGCAAAGCTATTTCAGCAGGCAGTAAGTGTCAAGTTCATCTAACTATTTTTTGAATGTTTCGAGATTTTAATCATTATTAATATTTTAGGAAGTTAATAATAATGGCTCGTTTCAGTGCCAAATTAGGTTACCATGGTATGTTACATGTTACATACATTCTCAGCTGGTAATTTATGTGTTTAATATTATGCCATGCTCAGCGATTCAATCATAATTTATTAAGTTCCTTTTTGTTTCATTTGTTGTAAAAATCTTATACAAATATCTTATAGTACAACTAGTCATCTTAAAAATTTAACTGTAAAGATCATGGTGTTTACTGTTGAGGACCCATCTATCACACATTAATTAATTTATTGTATTTGTCATGTATTGGTAAAATTAATAAAATATCTAATATTTATTTTCCAGCAAGTCATAGTCGTAAAGACAAGTTATTAAATTTTCGTGATATCACAAAGTCATTACCTGGACCCAATTATGACACGCTAAAGTTCTTACTAATACACTTATTGAAGTAATATAATTTTTCTAAATATGTCTATGATTTGTATTAATTAATAAATGTATTGTTTGTAGAGTAACAAGTTACAAGGAATTCAACCGGATGCACATTCCAAATTTAGCTATTGTTTTTGGACCAACCCTCATGTGGCCAGAAACGGAATCAACAAATATGGCGATTGACCTGATGCAACAAAATATGGTGATAGAAGCACTTTTAGCCGACTTTGATAATATATTCAAATAAAAACGTTCAGTAAAATATTAAAAAATCTGTACAATACCGTTAAAAGTGTAACATTCCACAATGTTTCCATATTGTATTTTAAAAAAGGAATTATTTGTGTGGATATTATTTAATATAATGTACCACTGGAATCATTACAAGACAATATTTAAGACTGACACGTTTTGACATGTATTGCAGGAAATGTTGGATATTAATATGTTTATTTTTCTATGGAAATGATACAAATATGTTAACCAGTTTTATTTTTTCTAAGTAGGGCTACTGTTTATGTTTATGTATGGTAGAAGTTATATAAATGTATATTTTTACTGCTACCAAGTACCTATAAATAGTTTGATTAGAGTATTTTTTTGTTTTGTGACTTCTATGTTGTATTTTGTAATGGTTAACAAAATACTCTCAAATTTTATCCTATTAGTTGTTTTTTTTTTTTATGTAAACATAGATTAGACTTATTTTTGTTACTGTTTCTTATTATTTTAGTTTTTAATTTAGGCATTTTTTTTTTTTTTGAAAATTATTTTACATTCTGTGAATATTTTTACATAGAATGATTATTATATATTATTATTATTTGACCTAATATGCACATATTATCGCATCAAATATATTTTACCTATGTTAATAAAAATTTGTTTTGATATTTTAACAACAAGTGTAACATAGTCCTAATTACAATATTAGTTTTTGGGGGACGGAGTGGCCGAGTGGATTACGGGGTGGTTTCCGACACAAACCGTCACCGGTTTAAACCTACACCACGGGCGGCTCCTCTCTCTGGACAAGCAACTGTCTAGAACAGGGGTCTCCAAACTTTTTTATTCAAGGGCCACAAAAAAAATCAAATGCTCTTAGCGGGCCAAAAGTTTATTAACACATAATTTTTAATTATATGATAATATAGGTACCTATATAAACAATGTGTTTACTTTATATTTTTGTATAAAATATTGTTTACTTTATAATATACTTAAATAAAAATAAATAGGTATAAATATAATATAATATAAATACATTTTTGAAATATTTTTTTTATCTATATTTATCTATGCGGGCCACGGGCCGGTTAAAACTTGTTCGCGGGCCGTAGTTTGGAGACCCTGGGTCTAGAGAGTGAGGCCGCCATCCCCCAACCAGACATGGCATAAACCTACAGGTGCTCAACCTGAAATTCTACCAAACACAAAAACGTGTTTTAACCCCTCCCCCCCCAAAAAAAAACAGCTTATGGCTTAAGTTCAATAAAAAAAAAGTTTTCCAGGGAAGGATATCTATTCCTTATGGATAAGTTTTCAGCAACTGGGGTTTGAGTACTATTGCTAGAGGTGCATACCAATATAAAGAGTCTGATATACAACTCAAAATAATTAGGCAGCCATCAACAACTAAGTGGCCCATCTACAATGCAATGTAATGATAATAGCAACAATTTTTTTTTTTTATTTATGGGTTATTTTAATAATTTAATTAATTTGGGTATTACCAATACCAGTATGAAAAAAGCAAAGTTGTATTGAATCTACGTTCTTTAATATTTTAGAAGATAATAATACTGGTAATTTACAGACTTACCTATTGGCTATTATATTATCCAAACATTAAACTGTTTACTCTTATATCTCGTGATGTATGTAAAAGCAGTCAGACTAATTAATGATAAGAATATTGGCTTAAACAAGTACACATCTTAATATCTTATGCATTATGCAAATATGCAATATTTTAAATGCTTATCAATCAAATTATAAATAACTTTAATAAAATAATGTAATTAAATACCTATATAAATATTAATTTTTTTTTTTTTTTTTATTATAAAATGTATTGAAATAAGTTTGTTTATTTTAAATGTTAATATTGTACCTATAACCTACATTTTTTTTTTTAATGTTAAAATAAAACAAATTTGAAAAATTAATAAACATTTTATTTATCATTTTTACAAAAATGGTTCAAGATTAAATTCAAATGCAGAACATGGCATGGTTAGTTCATAGGAAGTAATCACATCAGGATGCAAAACACCCATTAATCCAATGACATTCCCTTGATAAATTATTTGTGCACAGCGACCTGGGAAGTAAGTACCATCTAAAACAAAAATTAATAATGAAATATCAGCACTTCATGTAATACAATCTAATATTGATATATTAATTATTATTTAATATTTTTACCATTGGCAGCTTTAATTTGATAGGTACTGCCACTTTCAGAAGAAAATTTTACGTCTAACATTTGCATTATACGGTCCATGAGGCCATGAACAATTTCAAATCCTGGGGTTTTTCCATAATATATGGCGCACACATGTCTTTCATTACGAGCCCCCACTTCTACAATGAATAACAAAACCGTTAGCAACCTAACCTTAGAAATACTGCATGCAATTACTTACCAGTGGTGTCATCTTTAAGTACCACATCTGTTACTTCAAACAATTTCATAGGTAGAGGCATTTTTTTATTAGCTGATATTGTTTTCAAAATTCCAGATAAAATATTAGTACGAGCAACTTGGAACTCCAATGTTTTTGGGTTACTTATGCATACAGTACGTTCTTTATCAAAATTTTTCCGGAATTTTGTCGAAACATCATCTTTTGAACACTAAAAAAAAATTTAAATAATAATTAGTGTCTATAATGAACAAAACAACAACTCACAAACTTACTAAGGAGAAAGTTAGTACTTCATTGAAGCCACAATATGCTATTTCATTCCTAATCTTATCAGACAGAGAATTGATGGGCAGTTGAGAACCTATCGTTGTGGTTTTCGGTAATGTTTTGGGTATATTGTTATAACCGTAAGCAATAGCTACATCTTCATACAAGTCACATGCATGGATAATGTCATGTCTAGTCGGAGGCACTTGAACAACAACCACATCAGATTCTTTCAAAACAGCCGATTTCAAACACATGGACGATAAGGCAGAGGACAGGTTGTCTAAATTTTCACTACAAATAGCTTCTTTTAGTGGGTATTCTTTGTATCTGTACCATAAATTCTATAATACCTGATCCCTAAATATGAATTCACTTTCTTCCGATTCACTGTTTCTTTGCGATATTTCAGTTCTGGATACAATTTTACTGCCCCATCTGGGTATACAACTTCACACCTTTCTGCTGTATATTTATTCGAACAATATTTACTGAACATGCACAAAACTGTGTCCAAAACAATATTGGCCTAAACAAAAATAATAATGATCAAATTTACAATAACTACACAGTTTTAAGACATAAACATACTTTTTTCAAATCAGTTGCTGTACACTCAATGAAAATATTTTTGGTCTCTAAAGTAATCCTAGAATGATAACCATTGATAATTGGTGGCATCGATAGTACTACTCCATTATTATCTGTAATGACTGGATACACGCTGCTGTCTTTAATAATACTCAAATATTGTTTCAATTGAGCATGTGCCTAAGGAGAAAAGTTAAGTAAATTTCAGATATCTAAGAGCTTTTAAATTAATTTATTTACTGAATAAATATCCATTAGTTCTGCAGCACTGTGAACTTCTGTTTGATTCAAAGCTTTGAATTTGATGTCTTCAGGCGGCAAAGCATCATACGTGAACGGTCCTTGAATTGTATCCAAATCATGAGTACCAATAGCAACAAGTGATCGCTTTCTACAAATATTCTGATGTAGTTTGTCTTGTAAGTCTATGAAACTAGCATATCTTGCTGCATTCAAAGTAACATCTCTCAGTACAGCTGCGACAACATAAGGCCGAATTTGTTTGGTCTATATTAATACATAAATGTATGCAATGTAAAAGCAAACATCAAAATAAGGTAAATCATTTAAATCTATATTTATAATAAAATTGTACTCACATTTGATTTAACAAGTACTTTTAATGGTTTTTTTGACTGAATTACTTTATAATGGGGTAATTCCATCCTAAAATGATTTAAATAAAATGTTATGGAATTTATGATAATGATTAACTAGAAGTTTTTTGGTTTACTTATTTTGAAAGACAAGCAACGCATCCACTAATCCTTCTAGACATAACAAATCATAACGGTTTGCCGGTATGTCAATTCTGTAAATCGTATCATCAGAAGCACCTTCAGATTTAGACTCGCTTTGTTCTTTGGAAACCATTTGTTTTTCCGAAGTCTAAATTTGATCAATCCGTAAAATATATGAATTTGAATAATTATTAAAAAACACTCACCACCTCGTCGAGCTCTAATCCATACGAAATGCACAAATTGTCAAACTCTTCGTCGGCTGGAAAAGAAAATACATTTAAAACATCAATCATCAGACGTATTGAAAATAATTACTGTAAGTCGTTCCAAGGGCCTCGAAAAGCAGATCCCTTTTAATATTGATTGTCGGCATTTTCCTGTTCGATGGGACGTACGAAAAAAACTAAAACGCTTAATACATAAACAGTAAATTATCAAATCAAGTAAAATTGACGTATTACGTTAGTTCATCAAATAGTTACTAATTATGTATAATGTACACAGTTGTATACTTGTATACTCAATACTGTAGTGTCGAATGTCGATAATATCATAGAATTTTGTGCCTTTGCAGCAATGCTAAATGCAGCATTGCAGCACGAATGCAAGATTTATGATAGTAAAAATTGTGATATTATTGCCGTTTTGTTATTATCATTTATCACGTGTACATAATTATAAACCGGTTGATAAGAAAAATCAAAGATAAGGACTGGTAAGATTTAAGCAAATTTATTCTCAGTTCCAGATAGGTATATCATATATCTTAAATTCTTAAATTATGGTAAAAATCAAAAAAGTTCCATTTGAGTATTTGACATTCACCATTGAAGCATTTCAGTATTTCACCATTCAGCAGCCATCGTACTATATAGTGTAGTTGATTTACATTCTACAAGCATGACGTAGAAAGTCTTTATTTACATCCTTAGACATAATATTATAATATTACCTAATAATATATAATGGTATAATACTATAATATATTAGGTATGTTTATATCTAACTATTAGGTACCTTAGGTACTTATAATATGTTCGTGATCTTAATTAAGGACGATTAAAATTTGATCACTACCTTTTGTTCCACACATTTTTTCCAAGTAAACTTCTCCCAGTGATATTAATTTTACAATTTTCCCTTTCCTATTTACAGTAGCTTCAACACATACCTATTAATTATTTAACATTTATATATTTTTAAACTACTAAAATGTTCCTTTCGAAAAACAAGGTTTTTCAAATGGGAGAAGTTTCACACCAAGCAAACCAATTTTATTTCGATGAACGTTTTTTCCACAGGATTTATTATACAAAACATTTGGATCATGTTCACTTGTACATAATATATCCATTATAGTCTTAAACTCTTGAAGATTAAGAAAATAAATGAGTGGAAAATCATTTGAACTGCATTTTTGATTTATGAAAGCGGAGTACCTAATCTTGTGTTAGGGGTGATAGCGGTACCATATCTTAATTAACTGGAAAGTCAGTAGGTAACTCTTAATTCAAAGTATAATGCAGATATTGTATTGTAGTTCATTTTAATGTGTTATACGGACCAATAGCTGTTATCATGGCCTAAAAAATTTTAATGACTGCTTAAAATCTTGTTTAAGTTTATCAAAAACAACTTTTTTTTAAATTAGAAAATATCTTATATTTAGTTATTTATATATTAGTTATTTATTAATACTACGTAGAAAAAACAATTTTAAAATTGGTTGAATATTTTAACAAATGTAAACAACTATAAAAGGGAGAAACTAGTTTTATGCTATTACATTAAAAAAAAACTGTACTTCAATATATCTGTATTATATTTTGAATTAGCTACTGACTTTCCAATTAATAATCAATATAGTCTATACTGCCAAAAAACTAAACTTATATACTCGTTTGTAACAAAAAAATTGATTTTGAAATGTTTTAGGTTTTAACTCATTTTATATTAAAAGTATAATTGGTAAATGTAAAATATGTTGAAAACTTGATAGTTCTAGAATAACACCTTAAATTTAATATAGAAAATATTGTTGCACCGCATTTTTCTATTCATTCATGTTTTTAATCCCAAAATTTATTTTAAACCATAAAATTAACTTGGTGCTTTATTTAAAATTGTATTGAACAAAGAATCACATATTTTTAAGTCTTAAATAGTTAGTGTCTAAATGCAACATTTTGTTCTAAATATTAAAGTATAAAAACTATTGTATTATATTTTAACAAGAATATTTTTTTTTAAATTATTTATTCAAACCTAAACATAAAAAAATAAAGTTGAAAAATAATTCAGTAAGTATTTTCTATCAACAATTCAACATTGACAAATTAAAAATAACATTAAAATAACAATATTTATGAACCATTTGGTAGTCCATTAACTACTTCAACGGGAGTCTCAACTTCAGTACTTTTGGGAAGCTCACTTTTTGACTTTTTATGAACTACTTCACCTTTGCTATGGGGCCTTTTTTCAGACTTTTTTCTTTTATCTTCATTTTTACTCCCATCTGATTTGTGTTTGCTTTTATGTACCTTAGGAGGTTGCCCACTTTGATCCGTACTTTCTGCTTTTGCTGGTCGTATTTTTTTTACTTTGGGCTTATTATTTTTATCATCACTTAATTGCTTAGTATCTTTTGGTTTGCTGTGTTTACTCGACTTATTATTAGGTTTAGTTTTGACCAATGGAGTTGGTATTTCAGTTTTTGATTTTAGAGATATCTCTGTTGTAGTAACATCATCTTTTTTAATACCATTAACAATAGATATTGGATTAGTTTCTTTGTTTTCAGTATTGTTAGTACTTTGAACAGAAGCTTTACATTTTTGAAGTTCATTCTGTAAGAAGTATATTGTACTCTGCATTCCTTCCACATCTTCATCTAAGTCTTGTAAAAATTCATCAAGTTCTAGACAAAATAAAATAAATTTATAATATAGATGTTGTATACAATATAAAAAAATCTAGACGGTGAAGGTTTAACTGAATTCAAAATAATTTGAAACGCGAAACAGAAACAGCAAAGTAAAATATTAAATTTTTTCCATAGTAAAGAGTTGAAAAAAAAAACACAAGCCAATGTAAAAAATTAAACATTTATCGCTCCGCTAAAAATTTAAAATCAATAATGCCGATATGCATAGTCAATCTATGTGACACACAAATTGACTATGCATACAAACATAAGGAATGCAAATAAGATACATGAGAACATATTTAGGATTTACCTGATTGTGATTTTTTAACTTCTTCACCAAAGTTTTTCTGCAATGCTAATTCACTTTCAAGCTTAGCTACTCGGCCACTATTTACTAATTTACCAAGTTCTTCATTTTCCTGATACAGTAAACGACATTTTGCCATCAATCTTTTTCCAGTATTACTGCCAACATTTTTATTTGATATTGAATTTTTATCAAAATTTTAACTAATGATGAAACTTAACTAACCTGTCGGGTGTAAATTTCCAGGCATTCAGTTCTCTCTGGGTTTCTTCTAGTCTAATTTTTGTAGCACACAGGTCTTGTCGTAATCTTTGAATCAGAAGATTTACAGCTGGATCTTGTAATGAACATTTGAGTGATGATAATGAATTGTTTTGAATAGAATTTCGCATGGCTGACAATTGTGCCTAAAAATAAATACCTTAATTTTATTAGAAAAATAATGGAAATCACAGTTTATAAATTTATAAATTGATAATAACAACAAATTGGTCGATATATAATCACAATATTAATTTAGAATTTTTTTTTTAATTGAATGATCTAGGTACATTAAAAAATCAGAACTCTATAGTACACATCTATAAATTTAAATAAATATTAATTTATATAATTTATAATCAGAATATGTCCAAATACTAACAGCATAATCTTGTATTTCTTGATCTTTAATAGTCAATTTTCTTAGTAAACATTTCTCTCGTATAACTAGTTTGCGAAAATCTTGGTCTGTTCGCTCACTCTTGTCACACAATAGGTTACATCTAATACATATTGACGCTGAAAAAATTGTATATTTCAAAACAATCACGTCAATTAGATAATAATGAGATATAATAGGTGCTCAACTGTAGACTGATTGAGACAAACCAAACATGTTTTTTTACTTACGAACACGAACTCCCCAAAAAACACATTCGTAGTGACCTACCTTTAAAAGGTAAAATACCCACAGTCTGGAGGAAAAAGCTTAATTTGCAGTCAATGTCGAATAACAACAAAATCATAAATTTGTATTGTAAATAAGTAACCGTAAAATGTAAATTAATTGTTTATCACTTTTTCGTATCAAGTATGTAAATAAAAATGCGAAAATGTAATTTTTTGTATGCATTTCGCATATCGCAATGAGAAAATAGTACCTTCGTTCGCCTTTGCTTCTAAAACGCGAACGCGCGACATAGCGTTTTTATACATATCGACAATACGCTGTCGCGGCAATCGGACCATATTGTCATCATCAACGATGTCCACTTGCCCAAAACCTGTTCGATTCTCTTCCACCATATTTTCGCACAAAAACGCACCGAAATATAAAACGTTCAATTTAAGTAGTCATGAAAACACTTCAAACGAAACAAGTAGACACTTCCATTAACAAACGGACGATTCTCACAGTGAATTCATGGTTCATCTATCAAACACAACATAGATTACATATGTGTTCATAATATTGCAAGAGAAACTTGAATTTACTGGAAAAGCATTTCATAAGAACAGAAAAGTGTAACTTGTAAGTAGTAACATGTAAATGGTAATTTAAAAATCAAAACATAAATAACAAATCGGAAAACCTTGTTTTGAATACGACCAATTGGAATTTAGTAATTATTGGCAATTCGAATAGTAACCAAGACGAGATTCATGAATTCTGAACTCTGAATGTCTGAAGTCTGAAGTATCAAGTAAGAACTAAAAACAACAACAACAATAATATTCACTGTTCAGAAGTAAAGTTGGT
>CARXXK010000005.1:10049161-10061581 GCA_949089665.1 Macrosiphum euphorbiae | reverse complement strand
AGAATTATATAGTTTAATATGCGACATTTTGACACAACGTGCAATATTTGGTTCAAACTAACTACTGCGTAGTTGTTTTAAAAAATAGGTTAGTTTTGTTTATGCATATTGATAAATCCATACAAACATTAGTAATGAAGAATAAAATATAAATTTGGTTCTAATATTAAACTCAAAATTATGCAAACCATGATCAAAAAAACAAAATACTTATATGGTAAAGCAAAATCAGATCAATGTCTGTGGCCAATATAAAATGATATTCTCATGCTTTTCAATAATATTTTTATTGTTTGTATGTAAGTTCTCGATCGGTGTTCCCAACTAAACAATTTATAACTTTAATACTTAATTATAATAATAAATAATTATTATACTAGCATAATTGAGTTCCAATATTCAAGTAAAAATATTAATTAATGTTTTGGATTTTATTTTATAAAAAGATATTTATTTTTTTTTTATAAATTAATTTACTTATTTTAAACCCATTTTGATTAGGTATTCATATTATTAACTGAACTATTTCTTCGGTGAATATAATGAATACTAATAATAATAATAATAATAGTTTTATTTAGCAAAAATAATATACATTTAATCTAATATATTAGAAGAAATATATAAAATACATGTTTGCAACTCCCCTCTAAGCATAAGCTTGTTTTTGGGAATATACAAGTTTGAGTACAATACAAGATAGTTAAAAAAATATAAACAAATTATTATAAGATATACATAAGTAAAACTAATAGAAAAAAAAGATAAGCATTTTTAGAAAACAGTATAGTCACAAAACTTTTATAAATTAACACGTTTTGTCATAAATTTAAATAAGTGAGATCTTAAGTTTTCAGAAAATATTTAAATATACAAATATTTCTGTATTTATAAATATTAATACAAAGCTGTCTACATATCAGAGAAGCTGTGGATATAGAACTTTTTAGACCTAATTGCTTTTTAGAAGTAGGTACATAAATATTAATATTGTCTTTATATCGAGTATTATATGAGTGATTAACTCTAGCTAGATTATGCTTAAACCTGTATAAGCTAAATAGGATATTTCTATAACATACATTTTGAAAGTATGAAACATTAATATAAATAAGTTATTAGTAGAGCTGAGGACTTCTAGCTATTTCATATTTATCGAGAAAGTCCTCAGTGTGAGTGATGTTTAGATATTATATTATGTAAAAAAAATAATTTAGGTACACTCGAAATTTTATTTTGCATATTTTTGCATAATTTGTCGTCATTGCATAGTGTTACGTGCTGCCCTTGAAGAATCCAAAAGCTGATATACTTTTATAATAAACAATAGTCAATTTATATAAACAGTCAATATCAATCATTTGTAGTTTTATTAAAACCAAATAATAAGTAATATAGTCGTGGTAATTTGTAGTAGCGTGAATTGGCTCGTTGTAGTAGCTGATAATCTCCGTGTAAGTTGTGTGTAATGGCCGGTGCATAAGCGGCTCGCTCGGTCTTGGAGGCTCTGGTACATCTAATGTGTATTGGGGCCTTGTTATCTATATACACGGAGGCGGCGTCCTTTGAATTGTGCTGCGCGTGGCATGCAAGGCGCGCTTGGTAAGTTGTAGTGGTTTGGAGAATATATTCTAGCTATGACCACTTTTGGGTGCGGTCGACGAGGCCGCCTTTCACACAAGTGGTTCTTGTTATTATGAGCGTTTACATGAATTGCGTAATCCCATTACAATAGAAATGCATATTTGAGTATGTATTACAAAAAATAAGAACAAAATTGGGCATTTTCCGATTTAAGAAAATTATAGTTTAGACAAAGAAGAACATAATTTGAACAATTTTAAGTTTAAAATGTTGATCATTGACAAATTAAGAGCATATATGTATAGGTTTATTTAGAAACATTTTTTTTAAGGTGAATGAGAAGAAAATGAAGTAGTTAATTTTTCAAGTTTTTATATTAAGTAAATAATCAAACTATCTTTTTCATATTAATTGTATAATTTAAGTACTGAAATTCATATTGTATATTTTTTTAGATTATATTTTTTGTATTTTTTGGGCTTAAGTGAATCCATATATTGAGATTTATAAGTATACTAGAATTCTTCAGCAATAAGTTACCTATTACTTATTAGTAATTTGTTGGATTGGATTTATAAAATTGAATATGAATTAGGTACCTATCTATATAATTGCAATTAAAGGATTATTTAAATAGTTGTGAACAGTGACTATAACAATGCCATTGGTTGGTCATATCGTAGAACTGGGATTTAAATGACCTAAAAAATACACAAAAATGCTGTTAAGCACTTAAAGTAAAAAAAAGTCACCAAAATCGTAGCTCTAGAACTTATATGTATATTTTTATTTTTAACGTAAACTGTCAATCTCCTATATTGTAGGTATGTAATGGTAATATATCATAATATCTATAAAAATAATAAAATATGTATTCATATTTGTATATTACAACTATATGGGGAGTAGAGAAAGAAAAATAATTGTAACCGGGAAAGGTAACAAATATTGTTTATGAAAAGTATTGTTTTACAATTCCAAATATATTATTTAGTACACAAGTTTTTCATAAATAATGCATATTCAAAATTGACCTGTTACCTTCAATTAAAAATTGATTATGAGTTTTGAGAGCATACTGTTAGCAGCCTTGACTAGTTCGCAGGTATTCTCAGTCATATCTCCGAAAAATTTTTCTATCAATTCTGTTTTTTTGGTTTTTCTAAGAACAGTATGTTTAAATTTGTCCTTTATGGTTAACAGCGTATCCGGAATCTCATCTAATATTTTTGTTATTAACATACCAAATTCTTCAAATTGCTTATTTATATTGATTTTTAATTTGTATATTTTACAATACAGCTTATCTGAATCGCTTACTGTCCTAGAATCTTCAAACTGTGGTATTTTATCTTTAGACTTATTTTTTTTATGGTAATTTTCGGTTTTCTGTGCTCTTATATAACATAGATCATATACTATCGTAGAAAATCGTTCAACATTAGACACAAGTATCGATAAATTTGCGGGAAAATTTTCAATATTAAGAAACATATTATAATGATGGTGAAAGTCATCACAATCATCAAACCGCAATACATTAGATTTTGACTGACTTTCTTTAACTGAGTAATTAGCAAAAACCCACACTTTGTTAAATATAGAACAAAGAATGAATTTGAAATATATATCATACAATTTGAACACATGCGACGGGTCCAAATTAATTGCACGTATGTTGTTGTAAATTTCATGAATGTACTTCCTTTCACCTTTGTAAAAAAAACTGAACTTGTCTTTGTTGTTAGTGAACAAAGCCGTTTCTTCAAGATATGTTTTATAAAAATTTTCGATATTTAAAAAAGTTGAGTAGTTTTCAACTATCGGTATGTTTCGGTAAGTTTCAAGGCTCTGCACAAATGAATTAACACGTTTATTAAGTACGGCATCATTTCCTATAGCCTCGAGATGTGTACTGTTGAATAACAAGAAATTGAATTTTGGTGGACTACAGTGATCAATACCATAGGTATTTAAAATAGACATTATCAATGACATGAACATCGGCACTTGATTGTATTTAAAATGTTCCTTGTGCTTTGGATTCAAGACAACGTAAATATGGTATGACACTTTTAAAAGGTCCCTGCAGCCCTTGTACGTACACCGTTCAATCACCTCAATGGACCATTTTCTAATCGATGTCAAAATAGTATTTACTTCCTCTAAGTATTCGCCTACCATATAATTTTCTGTGTCTAAAACCATTTTTAAAAATGTGGTTGCTTCGAGACAGAGACTGTACAAATCTCTAATATATTGACAACTGCTACTTTCCGTTAGCTTATCATCCACATCGGATCGAACGATTTCATCGATTTTAACATCTTCGTACACAATGTGTTCGACTTTTGATAGATCTCTTAAAAATGGTATGTAATATTTAGTGAATTCATTGCGTAGAAATTTACACACCGATATATAACAGTAAAACATTTCACTGTTTGAATTCATATATGTTGTAAATTCATCTAAATTAGATACGTCTTGATTTTCAGTTGTATTATATGTTTCTAAAATTATATTGGTAATCGAGTCATGAAGATCAGTAATCATTTTAATCAATTTCTCTTTAATATCATCGGGATTAATCTGTTCATTATTTTTATCGGTATCATATATTCCGCTCGTAAAATAATCAGTGACATCTGTCGGCAATTCTATGAATTTTGGTATTAACTTAACAATGTCTTCTGGCTTGAGAAGAGTTCCTTGTTGCAAGGCCTTTATTATCTTATGGTATGTTAATTTCACAATTGCATTAAAAATTGATTCCTGATACCAAAATATTAGTTCAAGGTCACACTCACGTTTTTCAATTTTGTTTAGTATTTGGTAAATCTTCATTGTTTTAGAATTTGTATAAACTTCTGCGTGAGAAATCTCCCATAAAACAAGATGATCCGGGTTCTCGGCCACAACATTTACCAACAACATTTGATCTGTATTACAATATTTTTCACTATCTTCTAAGCCCAGTTCTTTTATAAGTTTTAAAAACTTTTCAAACAAGTCATTTGTGTCGGCTGATATAGTTATCCAGAAATCGAAGAAATGTGATGATTTAATAAAATATTCATCATCGTTAAAATATTTTTCATTATGAGTGTGAACATCACAATTCGTGGCCATGAACGTTTGAATTAAGTTCATTATTTCAAGAATTGAACGAACTACTACATCATCGGATGGCGGTTGTTTGGTATCTACAGAGAGCGTCAAAAAGTGAATTTTAAATTGTAGTATTAACATTGTTTTTAATAACGACGTATCATAATCTCTGGAATCAGTGAGATGTAAAAAATTGTGCAGTAAAATATTTATGAAGCGTTTAACTGAAGAGTCGATTTCAATTAATTTATCAATTAGATTCGGTTGATTAAATTCATTGTTATAAGTGTTTTGAAATTTTGATTGATAAAATATTGGGAATTTTTCAATAAATTGAAATATTTTATTCTGAAGCCATTCAGCAAATGAACAGTTCGTATAAATATAAAATATACTCATGTAGATATCTGTCCTTGTTTCTGAAGCTGAAGATGGAACTAAATATATATACAGATTTAAATCCATGTCCAGATTCAGTTTAATACTATATGACAAATGATCACTGGTAAATATACTAGAACGTACTGCAAGGTTGACATCCTTCTCTAATTTTGATAATTTTGATAAAACTGAAAAAATGTTCGATGTAATGCACAAAAAAATGAATATAAAATTATATAGTTTAATATGCGACATTTTGAAATAACGTACTATATTATGTTCAAACTAACTACTGCGTATGAATTTGTTTTAATCGTGGTATTTCATTTCTAAAATAAAATATGTTTGTAATATTATTTACCAGACAAAATTACAGTATGTTTAGAAGTTGAACAGCTGTGTAATAAAATACGTTAATTTGGTTTATGCGTATCGATAAATCTATAGAAACATTTAGTGATGAAGAATAAAATATAAATTTCGTATCAAAAATTAAAATCAAATTTATGCCAACCAGGATCAAAAAAAAACAAAATACTTATTTGGTAAAGCAGAATGAGATCAATGTCTGTGGAAAATATGAAATAATAAAATATTGTTTGTCTAGCCAATTTTTATTATTCATATTATGTAACTTTTCCATGGGTGTTACTAATCGCCAACCAATCGATTACAACTTTAATACCTAATTATAATAATAAATACTTATTATACTAGCATAATTGTGTTTCAATATTCAAGTAAAAATATTATTTGATGTTTTTGATTTTATCAAAAATCTCATTAATTACAATGTTAAAATATTCATTGTAAAATTAATCAATTGTTCTTTTTTAAAAATACTTTTTATCATTTATTATAATTATAAAAACTTATTACTGTTAGGTTGGCTGCGTATGCTTAGAATGCTTATACTATATATTGTATTTTTTTCAATTAATTATGAAATTCGATTATCAATGATAATAATTAGAATTCATTTAACATTTATGTGTCTCGTGGTATTCACAGTAGTTAACTGTGGCTAATTTTTTTCAATAAAAGTAGGTACTTATGGGAATACTATATTATGTATATATATGTATATCTATATTATATAAATTATGTATATATTATTATAGTGCCTATTTTTTGCATATTTTCATTTACAATATAATATAAACGCAAAAATTATAAAAATAAAACATAATAATAATAGATACAAGTGTGATTTTTATCACTACTTCAGATTCGTGGCCCTATCTTTGATGGTTGTCATTTATTATAATATTATTATTGACACATATACAGTAATGTAATATGGAGATTGATTTGAATTTATTCGAGTAAATATAGAGCAATTTATATAATATTTATTTTAGGTAACATATTTTCACAATATTATAGTTTTTGAATTTTATTTCCTAAATGTAATAAATAATTATATTTGTCATTAAATATTTTTTAAAATCATTAATAATAACAGGATAATAAGTTATTATTGTCTATACAGTCTTATGATTGTAAACAATGTCGACAATTCGTTTAATTCTGAATGCGCAGAAAAAAGTTTTCTTGCATATTAGAGAATACCTATTTCATTTGTTAGAGAATATATAAACCATTAAGCATATTTTGGAATATTTCTTAAATTTTTAATAACAATACAACTAGCGATTCGCGCCATCTATCATACATTTTAAGTTTCGATTTGGGCCTACGATCAAAAATTATACATGGCGATTCGCGCTTACGATTTACAATATTATAATATTATATCAAACACCGAATTGGGCACGGCAAACAAAATAATAATTTAACAAGCGATTTGTTCCACGACAAATAATAATGCGGGTTGTTGCGGTGATATCACATAGAGAACTACCTATTTTCTAAGGCCGTGAAAAATATTAAATATGCAGCTGACGCGGCTGCATGCGATATCTCACTTTATATCGGCATATTATATAATAACATTCAAAATAAATGTTAGTACAATTTTTATGCTTAATTTATATTTAAAACCTTTTATTTTTTTTATATGCCGGTACACAAGAGTTTCGGGTGTGGGGGGGTTCAGACCACATGGACCCTCCCCCCTTGGATACATGCCTGATTATGTTGCTTATTCTGTTGTGGCGGCGACACACATCGTTAATAGACCTGCAGACTGAATCTCGGAAAATGAATGTCATGTTTTTACAAATATCTTCAACTCTAAGTGGTTGTGCAATATTATCATTATTTTTAATGTTGTATGGAGTGAATGACGGCATTTCAAATACTTCGAATTGTTCTTCAATTTTCATATTAGTTTTAAATATTGAAGAACTACTTAGGTTTTTTCCTTTCATTGTTGATTTATTTATTAGGCTCTGAGAACATATATTGTCGTGTGCCAATAATGAATGTATGTACATTAACTAATAATACCCATAAACGTTGTGGAAATTTATTACTATCAATTATTATACGACAAAGGTTACGAAATTAAATAATATGAAGAGAACTTTTTGAAGAGTAAAAAAAATGTAAATTGTAAATTCTTTTTTGTTAATTTACGGTTACCGTACCGGTAACATTTTACAATGTAAATTTCCCAGACGTCAAGAACCAAATCACTAGTTAAAATGATTAAAATAGAAACCAGCAGACAAACCTAGTATAATATGCTCAATCAAAACAACATAAAGCAGATCTATAGAAAGCATATTCACATTAGGTAAGTTGTGTAGAATTATGTATAATATTAGGTACATAAAAAAAAAAAAATTAGTCGTTAGATAACGAAACACCAGTTTTTATTAATTTTATTGTTGCTTTTATAATCTGGAGCAAAACGATGATAATAATATTATTTTATTTGATATCAATATAATTTTTTTTATTTAAAAATATTTTATATTTAGATAAGACGAATTAAGTTGAAATATACATTCTGCGAAAATTTCAATCCACTCATCTAAATTCTAAAATAATACAGATCTTATGAACATCATTAATTTAAATTTAAACATCAATAATTTTACAATAATTTATGTTCTTGGTAAATAATTAGAATATACAGACAAAACTACAGGATTTTTAGACAGCATTAAACTGTCATTCTCTTATATTGTATGTAATGTTGATATATCATAATAACGCTTAAAATAATAAAATATATACGATTCTGAATGTATTATTTGGTATACAAGTTTTTCATAAATAATGTCTATTCAAAATCGACACCTGTTACCTTCAATTAAATATTGATTATGAGTTTTGTGAGCATATTGTTAGCAACCTTGACTAATTCGCAGGTATTCACGGTCGTATCTTCGAAATCTTTTTCTAACAATTCTGTTTTTATTGGTTTACTAAGAGCAAAATGTATTAATTTTTCCTTTATTGTTTTCGGCTTTTCCGGCTTTTCCGGCTTTTCTTGAATTTCTTCTATTACTTTTGTTACGAATATCCCAAATTTTTCAAATTGGTTCTCAGTATTTTCTTTTAATTTGCCTACTTTTAAATACAGATTATCTGAATCGTATTCTTTGCCAAAAACTTTAAAATGTGGTATTTCTCCTTTAGATTTATTTTTTTGGAGGTAATTATTGGTTATCTCTGCTCTTTGATAACATAGATTATATACTATCGTAGAAAATTGATCAACATTAGATACAAGTATCGATAAATTTGATGGAAAATTTTCAATATTAAGTATCATCTTATATTGATGGTGAAAGTCATCACAATCATAAAACCGCAATACATTCGATTTTGGATGATTTGCAATGACTAAATAATAAGCGAAACGCCAAACTTTGTAAAATACCGAACCAAGAACAAATTTAAAATATATATCATAGAATTTGAACACATGCGAAGGGTCCAAATTAATTGCACTTATGTTCTTGTAAATTTCATCAATGTACTTCCTTTCACCTTTGTAAAAAAAACTTATCGTGTGTTTGTTTAAAGTGAACAAAGCCGTTTGTTCAATAAATTTTTTATAAAAATTGTCAATATTTAAAAAAGTTGAGTAGTTTTCAACCATCGATACGTTTTGGTTATCATAAATTCTCTGCACAAATGAATTTAAACGTTTATTAAGTACATCATCATTGCCTATAGCCTCGAGATATGTACTGTTCAATAACAAGAAATTGAATTTTGGTGGACTACAGTGATCAATACCATAGCTATTTAAAATAGACATTATCAATGACATGAACATCGGCACTTGACTGGATTTTAAATGATCAGTGTGCATTGGATTCAAGACAACGTAAATATGGTATGACACTTTCAATAGGTCCCTGCAGCCTTTCAACGTACACCATTCGATTACCTCAATAGACCGATTTCTAATCTTTGTCAAAGTTATACTTGCTTGCTTGGTATATTCGTTCCTCACAGCATCTTCTTTGTCGAAAGTCATTTTTAAATATGTGGTTGCTTCGAGACAGAGACTGTACAAATCTCTTACATATTGACACCTGCTAATATCCGTTAGTTTATCATCCACATCGGATCGAACGATTTCATCGATTTTAACATCTTCGTACACAATGTGTTCGACTTTTGATAGATCTCTTAAAAATGGTATGTAATATTTAGTGAATTCATTGCGTAGAAATTTAAACACCGAAATATAACAGTAAAACTTTTCACTGTTTGAATCCATATATGTTGTAAATTCATCTAAATCAGATATGTCTTGATTTTCAGATGTATTATAAGTTTCCAAAAATATATTGGTAATCGAGTCACGAAGATCAGTAATCTTTTTAATCAATTTTTCTTTAATATCATCTGTATTAATCTGTTCATTCTTTTCATACTTATCATTTATTATGCTCGTAAAATAATCAGTGACATCTGTCGGCAATTCTATGAATTTTGGTATTGACTGAACAAGGTCTTCCGGCTTAGAAGTTCCTTCTTGCAAAGCTGTTATTATCTTACTGTATATTAATTTCACAATTGCATTAAAAATTGATTCCTGATACCAAAATATTAGTTCAAGATCATACTCACATTTTTCAATTTTTTTTAATATTTGGTAAATCTTTATTGTTTTAGAATTTGTATAAACTTCTGCATGAGAAATCTCCCATAAAACAGGATGATCCGGGTTCTCAGCCACAATATTTACCAACAACATTTGATCTGTATTACAATATTTTTTACTATCTTCTAAACACAGTTGGTTCATAATATTGAAAATTTTTTCAATGGAGTCATTTTTGTCAGCCGATTTAGTTATCCAGAAATCGAAGAAATGTGATGATTTAATAAAATATTCATCAGCCGTAAAATATTTTTTATTATAAGTGTGAACATCACAATTCGTGGCCATGAACATTTGAATTAAGTTCATTATTTCAAGAATTGAACGAACAACTACATCATCTGATGGCGGTTGACTGGTATCTACAGGTAGCGTCAAAAAGTGAATTTTAAATTGTAGTAATAACATTGTTTTTAATAAAGAAGTATCATAATCTCTTGAATCAGCGAGATGTAAGAAATTGTGCAGTAAAATATTTATGAAGCGTTTAACAAAAGAGTCGATTTTCCTTAATACATCAATTAGATTTTTTCTTACAAAACGTTTATTAAATTCATTGTTATAAGTGTTTTGAAATTTCGATTGATAAAATATTGGAAATTTTTCTATTAATTTAAATAGTTTATTCTGAAGCCATTCAGCAAATGAACAGTTCGTATAAATATAAAATACACTCATGTACATATCTGTTTTTGTTTCTGTAGCTGCAGATGGAACCAAATATCCATACAGAATTAAATCCATATCACTAAGCAGTTTAATACTATAAGACAAATTATCATTTATTGTAAATATACTACTACGTAATTTAATGTAGACAGCTTCCTCTAATTCTGATAATTCTGATAAAACTGAAATATTGTTCAACGTAATGCTCAAAAATATTAATAAAAAATGATATAGTTTATTATGTGACATTTTGACACAACATACAATATTAGATTCAAACTAACTAATGCGTATGAATTTTTTTCAATCGTTGTATTTGGTTTCTAAAAAAGAATACGTCTGTTATATTATTTACCATGCAAATTACAATATGTTCACAAATTGAACATCTGTGTTATAAAATAGGTTAGTTATGTTTATGCATATCGATAAATCCATAACAACATTAGTAATGAAGAATAAAATATAAATTTCGTTTCAAAAATTAAACTGATTCTTATGCCAACCATGATCAAATAAACAAAATACAATTTTGGTGAAGCAGAATCAGATCAATGTCCGCGGCCAATATAATATTTTAAATTCATGCTTTTCAAATACATTTTTATTGTTCATATTATGTAAGTTTTCGATCGTCGTTACCAACTAACCGATTTATAACTTTAATACCTAATTTTAATAATAAATAATTATTATACCAGCATAATATTGAGTTCTAATATTCAAGTAAAACTATTAACTAATGTTTTGGATTTTATTTTATAAATAAATTTTTATATTTTTACACATTTTTCTTAAGTTCGCTTTCACGTCTGTTTGTCTGTTTGTCTGTAATCAAGTCTTGCGCGCTTGATTTGAGGCATTTTTTGACGATGAAAAATTCTGAAAATTGGTATAGACATTGTTCTGGATGACAATACAATAAACCGTTATTATTTTGGGAACCAGGACTTTCTGGTCGGCGATGACGGGTGTGCAAAGTCATCTCCGAGGAAATGAAGGTACGAAGGGTTTCTCTGGGTCAAGGTGGATTAACCTAACCATTAGTCACCATACTTCAGTAAATTAGCCGTACAGCATATAACAGAATAATGTCATTAAAATAAAAATAAAAATAAAAAAGTTAACTGAAAAAAAAAAAATCGGCGTTGGAGAGGAACTCCAAGTGGTACAGCTAAGACTGTACTGCTCAAGCTGCAGATCCCCGTGTAGCAACGGATTGTCCCCACGACTTCGCCATAAAACCCCGTATCCTCTGTGTGCTTCTGCAGTGATACAGCTCACGACTGTATTGCTAAAGCTGCAGATCCCCATGTAGCAACGGATTGTCCCCACGACTTCGCCGTAAAACCCCGTATCCTCTGTGTGCTTCTGCAGTGATACAGCTCACGATTGTATTGTTTAAGCTGCAGAACCTCACACAGTAGCCAACGGTCGTCCGCCTTTACGCCGCCGAGTATCATCGCCGGTACGCACCGTATTTTGTTGCTACCAAACTCGCCGTCACGCGCGCTCGTATCACCGCCGCCGATCGTCGAGTTCTCTGCCATCGCTGCCGTTGGCCGAGCTCCCGTCGCGAGACCTCCCGCCGCACGATATCAATATTTTAATTATCGCACGCAGTATATCTCGTCACATAA
>CARXXK010000005.1:9255310-9397721 GCA_949089665.1 Macrosiphum euphorbiae | reverse complement strand
TTTATTATAATATCTATAATTTATAAACTATGATCTATAAGCATGTATATATATATAATCCCAGATATATAATTTTCAAATGAACGAATTTTGAACTTTTGGATATTTTTAACAATAATTTATATTTGAAAATATGTATATTTTATGTGTCTGTGTTTGCACCATTCAATAGTCCACTATTTGAATAAAATTTGTTTTGTAGGTTGGACGCTTATGTCTAATACAATAGAATACCTATACATCAATACTTTATCGATTAACTTGCAATAGAAAATATAGTTTTTTTTTACCCATATAACAATAGCTACCAAATCTTCCCAATCCTATTTTTTCGAAATAATCTACCAATAGACATGTTTGTCTTAATTTTCTCAATAAAATCACGATGAAAAACCGATGAGCTTTATAAACTTACAAACCAAATCACTATACATACAAATTCTAGACTATCTCATGTCTGATGGTGTACCGAAGGTACATTTGAAAAAAATTATAATTATAGTAACTCCGCCCCATAAATCCATTCTGCATGCGCTACTAATATAGTCATCTCCTGCAGTCCTGCGCATAATAATTGTAACATACCATATTGTAAAATATAGGTATAGTTTCAACTTATGAGTTATAAGTCTCGCAACGAAATTTACCTCAAATATTGAAACATGTTTTGCTAACCAATTTGGTGTGACCAATTTAACTGCGTACCTACCTATTATTATTATTATTACCAATACATGCCTATTATATTTATATAATACAAATTGACGTACATGAAGATGGCCCCCCGACTTTGTGCAAACATTTTTAAAATTATTGCACACAATTATAAATTCAATACCCGAATTTGTAAACACCCCCCTCTGCCGTTCAGTCAAAAATAAGTTTCGGGAGGCCAAGCTCACGCAGCTACCCAAATCTGTCTGATCGCTTCCGGACAAATTGTAAACAATTGTAAATTACCTAATTGTAAATAATTGTAAATTCAATCCCCAAATTTGTAAATTATCAGAAAACTTAGCAATCAAAAAAACAAAAGTCGGGGGGCCAAGTTAACGCAGCTCCCGACTTTGGTCGATCGACTTCGGACAAATTGCGAGAACTTGGCCCCCTGACTTTTTTTTCTGATAATTTACAAATTTGGAGATTGAATTACAATTATTTATAATTAATTTACAATTGTTTGTAATAATTTTGAAAAATTTGCACAAAGTCGGGGGGCCATATCTTCATGTACCTACGTTACAACTTGTAGGTTAAACGCTGTAATATTATGCAACAATAACAATAAAGTAGATTTAAATAGCTCACAATTAATGTTTCACTGAATGTTTATTTTATTATTTTCTATACACAATAAAATGTTGACTCTTTTTGAGCTGTTTACGGACATTGTCAGTTTTCAATTTCTTTAGTTTTTTTTTCTATAAATAAAAATGTATTTTTTGGGTAAAAAAGCTTGAAAATTTAATACAAGGCTCCTGATATATTGTTACAATATCAGTTGAAAAACATTGAAAATACATAAGCACAATTTTTTTTTATTATCATTTAAAGTTCGTACTTGGAAAAAATGTATCAAATTTAAAATGTTCAATGTTTATAGCTAAGAGTTACAAATTTAAAACAAGGTTCCACGTAAATAGGTTATATATAAATTACTTTATAGTTTATTCACAATAATATCATCAATAATATACTTAGTAATATCATATCCGTCTTCGCTCAGAAACGTTTTTCTTATACAATGATTTTATATCATTGAATTCAAATTTAACACCATCCATTATTCAATGACCCACTTGTAACCTACTGTACAGCAGAGCGACATCCACTTGACCTCCTTTTTTAGGATTGCCTATATTATATTTTATCATTGCAATTATTGTGTTATTTTTACAAAAAGAAGTTTAACTGACAATAGATTAAATAAAATAAGCTACCTTGTAATATTTATTATTTTATTACCCACCTAATTTGTAAACATGAAGTATAAAATTTAAGTAAAATTTATTCTATAAGCTTCTTTATTCTAACTTCCATTTTCTAAATATTACGTATTTTTAGTCAGGTATCCTTGCAGAAGTATACTGTAGTCTATAATATTTCTTAAGGCTATTATATTACACTTAGCACATATGTAGATTATTATAACCATTACACTAAAATATTATTCATTTAATACCTAATTGTCAACAATTTATAGTTAGTATAGATATACCTAACCTAACCTATTTATAATCAACGAAACTAACTGTTTTGTTTACAATTACCCTTCTAATTAACAACATTGAAGATTGCTGTATATGAGATTTACTATTTACGAGTTTCCATAAATTATACTCCGGACTAAGACTGCGATAGTCACTTCTAGTGGTCGATAGTCGATTGTTTTCAAACTACTGATTGTATCGACTAATCGATTGTTTTAGATGTAGCGAGATAGTATAGAGCACGGTCCACGGATTAATATATTAGTCTGGGGTATCGAATAACCGATAGTATCTATTGACCGATATATTCTATACTATAGAGTAGTGGCCAGGGGGATATGGATTTGGAATAAAATTAAAAGTAAGGAAAATCTTCTCAGGCAATGAAGTGGATAAGTGTTTGATTAATTATAACGATTTGTATAGATTCTTCTATTGGTAATTAGTTAGTAATTTAAATTAATAAAAACTGTAATTATTATTATATAGATACATTGTATCCACTTTTTTTTATTTAATAATAAAAAAAAAAAAAACTATTGTTACAAGAAAATGTATAAATAGGAGTTGTCGGTAGGTAGTTGGGTAGTTGGTACTTGGCAGCAGTTAGTAGTTGGTACTAACTAATAAGTGAAAGCATTATAATATGCACATAAATTATATTTTTCTGTTTGAAAAAACGAATTTTTTTTTTATATTGATTTTATTGAGATAATCCGATTATATTATATAATATATATCGTTTAACCGATAATATCGATAATCCAATAGTATCGTATAGTATCGATGTATCGATTGTATTCGATACATAAGAATATAAGATGATCCAGTTTAATAAAAAAACATCGATTAATCGATAGTATCGATTACTAAAAACGATTAATCGATAGTATAGCACAGCCCTACTCCAGACACTAAGATAATATAATTTATAAATATTGAACTTAAAAATATGGTAAAATTAAAATTACCTACATCTTAAACCCCGATTTTCTCTCTTAAAAAAAAATTTAATAAGCTGATTTAAAATATAGGTATAAGCCTGACATCTATATTGAACTATTTAAATAAATTATGACGGTTGTGTTGTAATTAGTCGCAATAAAAATACAAATTGAAAACAATATATACGTCATTATTTTACATCGAGATATATTGTCTTCGCTAATACTCCATCATAATAAATATCATAAAACAATAATAATAATTAGTAACATGTAATATATTGTATTATTTACTCAACAGCAAAATTATTGCCATGTACCTAAGATTATAAAGCTATTATTTTTATTCGTTGATGAATTATAACGCGTAATTTTATTGAAATTTATTCCAACCGGTATGCAAGTTTACGATCTACAGCTTTAATATGTTTTATATTGTATTGTAGTAAAAAAAATCCTTGATACGGTTCGGTCTATATTAAATGCTCGTAGACATAGACGTTTAACTTGACGTATAATACCTAAATATAAAAACACCAAGTTGGACTGTTAAACTGTTAAAATAAGACACTATAGGATGAGACATGACTATAAGGATCAAACAACAAGGATATTATGTTTTTTCATTTTTCATTATCATCAACTTAGCTAGTGCTGTCCGAGGCCGTTCACCTTATACATATTATGTACGATATGTCGATATCTGTAGACGGAAAGACCACAACATAAATTTATTTTTAAAAGGACATTAAGCTTTGTATACATATTTCAAAATGTTTATATCTTTTAAATAAATATGTAGGTAATTTCTTTACCTATATTACTTCCTCGTTTTGATATAAGTATGTATCAAAAATATTGTACTGCGCAATGCTCATTTTTACTTTAATCTGAAAACACTCATTTAGTTATTTATCAGGACTGCTTATTATATCTCCTCCGTATAATAATATTGCCCAAATGAATAAAAAAAAAACATATCGTTCATGTACACTTACCTATAATAATATTATATATTGCCAAATTACGTCTTTAAAACTATACCTAGAAGTTAGAACGTATTACATAATATGTATGATAATTATATTTAGTAGTACCTACTTATATGATATCCAATGTGGCGATGTCGTCGTTATAAATTCAATATTTAATTCCACCTATAATATTTCTCTAAAATCTAAAATTTATTGCAAATAGGTACCTATAGTTATTTCTAAATGATTTTTAGTAAATTATCATTAAACAGTAAATTCGTGATAATATATATTAATAATTTATTATAAATTTAATTGAATGTATATCATTATCATATATACATAAACGTAGATAAAATCAAATGGACGGATTGGACTTCAAACAGTTGTACCTACCTAAATCATCTTTTAAAATGTATAATACAATAGTTAATAACATAATACGATGCTTATAGATCAAGCTCCACAAAAATACACAAAGTACCGCTTACATTATATTTTGATAAAAAACAGCTAAGCGAAACATAATATTATTAAACAACCAAAAACACCACAAATAACATTTAATTCTATCTATATGACTATATACGTAATAGTAATTCACCCAACTATAATAATAATTAATATGGAATATAAGTACAAGTAGTTATATTATAAATCACATAATAACAGAGTAATTCATGCTGGGCGTATAATGTATACTTATTAAACTTAACGCGTAAATTTAGTTGAAACGTTAAAATGCAGGGTACCTACCTATATACGTAGTAATAGTAGTAATACCTATAATATGAGGTTCTATTATAGTTTTTACCGCATATATTTAAATAATATATAAGACGTAAATAAGATAGTTTCTGCAAGTGAGTCACAATTAGGAAAGAAAACTACTATTTTACCCAACATTATTAGCGTAGGTATTCAGTATTTCAGTAATAAGACTATATATTATATATATAAGGAGATTCAATAAGTATACCAACCCCTTTTTTGTCTTCAATAATGTGGTTATTCAAAATCTGATTTTTGAATTTTTTAGTTATACTTGAAGACCATATTTTCAAATTCTTGATATTTTTTGTACTACTTAAGAGGACGCCACACCCGCATGTGTTGTCTCCGTCTTACAAACGCGTAACATAGCAAATTACGTCCACGGAAAACAAACGAATCGGCATCAAAAAGTGGTTTTAGAGTAAAAATACCTATAATAAAACTTAAAGAGAACAATATTTTGGAGGGAACCTCATCGGCGTTTTTAAAAATATTAACTATTAAAAAAGTTGTGGTTATTTAAAAAAATTAAAAAAAAGAGTTTTTGTGCCTTCAATATCTAGCTGTGTATTTAGATTAATACAAAACCCCGATGAGGTTCCCTCCGAAATATTGTTCTCTTTAAGTTTTATTATAGGTATTTTTACTCTAAAACCACTTTTTGATGCCGATTCGTTTGTTTTCCGTGGACGTAATTTGCTATGTTACGCGTTTGTAAGACGGAGACAACACATGCGGGTGTGGCGTCCTCTTAAGGAGTGAATCCTGTGGAGATACAAACTTATTTTTTCAAATGAGAACTCCCCTTTTCTACTGTAAGTTATTTACTGGGTAATTTTTCTGAAAATGTTACGGTATCAGAATCAAAATTTGTACCTCTAGTAGTGTTGAGTCATTTAATCTTGTCTACTAAAGATAATATTGGTCTATGATTATGGACTTGTAAGATATGAAGCTATGGTGATTTGATTATGTGAAATATCACGATTTGAAAATTCCTATTTTTACACAGAGGTCAATTACCTTTAATATTGATACTAACAACACAGAATCGAAACTGCTGAACGCTATAATTTGCCATTCTGTACTTTACTGAGACAACACATCAGTGCTCAAAGGGTTTAGGAGGTTTAAGGGGGGTCATCCCTCCATGGACACTTGACAAATAATATATATCTACTGTTACTTATTATAACTATTGTATTTCCCATATTAGATCAGGCAATTTCCCAAGATAAAATTTCGAAGAACCTCTACTATTCAAAATTCCTGACCACGGCTCTGCAACACATGGGGGTGTAATCTTAATATTAAAACTATGTTAATATATTTCATATACGATATCTATTATTTTTTTAAGCTATTATTTGCCTGTGGGCTGTGATCCAATATGTTTTCAACATATATAAATACATACATTTTATCTGATTGTTATTAATCATTTTAACTTACCACATATAAAGAATATTTATACATGGGTAGGTATTATTATGCAACTATTTATCTTCTATTTTTCTAGTCACCGTCAATATTTTAATGACAAATAATACCAAACAATAGTAGGTACTTGTTGTAATAATTTAAACATTATATGCAATTTAGGTCACGTAATAGTTTCAGTTTTATATTGTTGATTGTTATAACATTTTCATAAATCCAAAGTTGACTGTAAATAATTATAATGTTAATAATAATTAATAATGCTTTACAAAACGTGAAATTGTTTATATGAACGAAATGTTCTATATAATTATATAATATTGTATTTACATCAGCTAACTATGGAAAATTGAACAAGACATTTTTCATTGTACCTAATTACAAATTATAGAATTATAGTATAACACTATAATATAATAACTAATAGCTTATATAGTTTAATTTATATAATTAATTTCTAATTAGTTACACACATATTATAACATAGATATTGGATATAGACTACCTTTATAGTCATATGCATAATATTGTGGCCATTTTAGGTACCTATATACGGCTATACATTATATTATTATATTATAATATCTTTTTCAAATTTGAGTTTGTATAAAATGCATTAAACAATATATTATAGTACCAACTACCAACATATATAAGGTAAATGCACTATAGCTGAAATCATAACAAAAATTAAATTTATTAATTTAATACTTCATTATCATAAAACACTTATAAAATATTGACCAACTCTAGTTAACTGAATGATAATAATTTGTTCCTGCTGGCAAGTATCTAATATCTTTTAAATTGACATAATCATAATATGATATTGTTCATTGTTATTTGCTTAAAAGATTTTATTTCTCTATAAGTATAGGTATCTGAAATTGTCAACGACATTAATATTATAGTTTAATACTCAGCAAATAAAATTATACGCCTTAACTGCATTAAATATTACAAAATATAGATAACAATTAACAATATAATATAGAAGTTAAAATTGATATTTTTTTTATATGAAACGATTATAGAGGCCATTTCTGAACGCACCCTCCTCTCAGAAAAAAAAACAATGCTTTCCTATTAAATTGTAACCTACAGTAGTTATTATAACAGTAGTAACTACAGGTTAAATGTTGAAACAAGCATATCTAATATTATTATAGGAATTATTTTCTGCCATACGAGTTATGCCTACTGCCTATACTTATAGATGCCCATATAAATTATATATGCCCACAAATCACAATCCACATATATGACATGTAGATATAAATAATATAAATATAAATAGACACTGAATATATAAATAATATAGATACATATAGTAGTATACCTACTAGTTAGCTATATTTACAATATATAAGACTATTCCAGATACCAGTTATACATGGTATATATCTCTACGGTCAATGATGATATTATAGGTACTTATGAATAAAATATTAAAACAATAATAATTATAACTGTCAATATATCTATAATATATTGTACGATTCTTCTATAGCGGTGTTGTTACAATGCAAAAATACGTACTTGACACCGTCCTTACAAAAATCATCTCGCGTGAATACCTAATATGCCAGGTTGTATACATACAAAAACAATTAATTAATGCATTAAGCGCACAAACATCGGACGAATATTAATAAATATTATTCGCACATGTTTCTATTTGAAAGCGAAGGATTTTGCGTTTCGACATTTTAATGTCGTTAATTTAAAGACCCCATTATTTTTGCATTCACCACTACCTATCACGTCCGAGTAATAAAGTCAGAGCCACTTCAACTCCATGTCACAAAAACTATAAAAATGTATTAATATAGAAGTGTCGTTTTGAATTCCCTGTAATATATTCAATATTTTATCATAACTCTTGCATTAAAAAATGTTAACACTTAAAACTTAATAATAATAATAACAAAGTAATAATTAAGTACATACTATTTAATTATAATATGTATAACATATTAACCTGGACATAACAATGATCAACAATCAACATTTTGATTTTTAATATAATTTAAATAAAGTATTTTGCTTGAAACTAGTATATAAATTAAAAGTGCTTTAAATAATACAATATGATATATTCACTTATGTCATGCAGTTCAACGTTCTCAGGAATTTAAACGTTATTCATCGATGTCATTTACCTAACTCTTATCTCAACGGAGAACTATTATAATGTATATTAGGTAACGAAGAGTTTATTCGCTATGAATAATGTAAAATATAATTACTTAGACACACAGTAAAATTAATTAGTCTCCATGATTAAGCTTATCGAAAACCGATATTATGAATATTACATAGAAGTATCAGATTTTTTCCAGTTAATTGTTATTGTGGTTTGCTTAATATATTATTATTGTTATTATTATTATTATTATTTTGCTTTTTATTGATACATTACGTGTATAGTATTAATTTAATCGGTTCATTTATTGTATTCCTTTAACTGTTTCAATTGGTTTCTAACGTCAAAGAAGTAAGTATAGTGCTTTAATAACGGTTTTAAGTCCCGCTTGTAAATGTCTAGTAATAATATGTAGTAGTTACTTATCGTAGGTGTACGCCATGAAGACTTATAGCACATTAGGTAGCTTTTTCTTTTAAACAAGTAGTTTTAAATAAAAAGGTGAGTTTTATAACTTACCATCATAGGCATACTCGATGTCATCGATACTAACCAAATTATGCCTATTATGAGATAAAATATGTAGGGTTCTAGAAATATTACCTAATTTGAATAATTTGATATATTATAATATATTATCTATGTACATTGTATGTAGATAAGTACTTATTTTTACTATCTTCGTCCATTTATCCTAAATCTTAATGATCTATAGTCTAGAGTCTAAATGTCTAGACGACTAAATTATTGAGGACCTATTAAATATCCATTATAATTTATAGACTTGTAACGAAAAATATTATTTATCCACATAAATTGATAAATTATTTCATTTTAATGAAATTAATGAAAATAAAATATATAAAACGTTTACGATATACTACAGAATTTCTTCTATCATTTCATCTTGATTTTTTTTATTGAAATTTCAACAGAAAAAACAATTTATTTCAATGAAACTAATAACGTTTCGACTATTACAATACTATATAAATGCTTACTTTTTTATAATATAAAAATTATTATATTATAATCAATGGAGGATTGGTTTTATATAATTATATAATGAAGGATAATAAAATACAATTTGCACAGAATATAGCTGATATAGGTAATACACAAAGATTGTGATTATGTGTATTATTAATGTGTTTATATAATTATATAGGTATAGGTATTTATGGATAATAATAAATGAACGAAAGGTATGGTGGCACTTTGGCAAGAAGTGTAGGAATTTTAAACTGTCGAATGTCGATATAAGAGTGAAATTTATTTGGGATAAAATATTAGAAATACATAAAGGTACAAGTATAAACTTAAGTTATATTCACAATATAATTTTGGTTTAATTTTTAAAATGTATAGTCACCACTCCCCATAATTAATATAATACTATAAAATGATACCAGATGCAATTATTATAAGTGGGTACCTATAGGTACTAGGTATACTAACACTATACTGTTTTTGAAAAAGATAAAAGCCAACTACGATTATTTTTACGAGAAGTTGAAATAATGACGTCTGTTGCATTTTTGATGCTTAGTATTGAACTCTAATAAATGTATAAAACGCCATAAAAAGTCTAATATAATATTTTTTTTATAGAGTAATAACTAATAAGTATTGATAAGAAAATTTTTTTTGTCAAACGATATAAGGTGTTGTTTTATTTGTTTATATTAAATAAACTGTAATTTATAATATTGATGTTATTAATATTATATAGGTACCTATAATATACTACAATATAAACTTTATTGTATAATTTAATAAAATGCATATAATTTGCATATACATTTCTAAAATACAATATATTATTATATAGAAAAATAATATCATATTTCTTATACTTATATTATACCTGTATAACATGTTTATTACATGTACTACCTACATCAGGTTATTTTCATTGCAGAAACTTGTCAATAAACTGCCAATTAACAATAGGAATAGATTTTTCCGTCTGAAGTCCTTATATAGGTAGTTACATGCATTGTTAATATTCAGCAGTATTCTTAAAAGTTAAAATGATTTATGCTGCGATTGTTCAAAAATTGGTCACAATCCTGGAACTAATCGTAATGATAAACATGCCGTTCAAATGTCACGTTTTCTGTCAAAACATTCGCTTTTACACTCGATGGGTGTACTCGAAATTGTATAATAATATAGGATTTCGAAAAGATTCTAATGAGATCGATAGTATCTTTGCGTACTGACGAAAAAAAACACATTGCGTGCTGAAGTCTTGAACGGGTTTTTTTTATATACCTATGTACCTATCTCCTATAGGTTAAATTCCCGCGGCAAAGAGTACTTATTATTGTGTATAACATATATTATGTAGGTAGGTACACGTAGCGGGGTGCAGGGCACGCCAAGGCCGGTTCAATCATTTTGATATGTTTTGTGTACATGCACGCGTATTTTTTTAAAAATATTTTTAACAACAAGAAGTGGCAACAATAATAAAAATCGTATATAGTACCACAATCGGTTTTTATGTGATTTTGATGAATATTGTATAATATAGGTATATATAGTGTAAAATACATAATATATATAGGTACTTTATATTATGTTATAAACTACGGGTCACTGTGCGATACCCATCTACCTGGTTTCAATGCTGGTTAAAAATAATATTAAACTACGACGAAATCGCGTGTCTGTATTATATAGATATATAGACTAGTGGCCGCGGCGCCGCGAAGATATCGAAAATACCATTTGGTCTTGGAAGGGCATCGTCTACCAACTACAGAATATGAGTATTGCGTTGTATAATAATTTTATATACAAGTTATATGGTGTATACGATGACAATGACGATGATGATGATGATATTTCGTCGCAATGAAATGCCATAAAACTAATACTTCTCTGGAAACGACCGCGCTTCCTGATTCCGGATCGCGGGGCAGGCCTAGGAGGCAAGCGCAGGCGGACGAGTGGTTTCGAGAGGAAGGTTAGGCCGCCGAATTCAGGATATCTTGTCGAATCCGCAACAATAAAATAATAACCAGATTACGGAGAAGTGAGAAAGAAAATACGGCGACGGCGACGACCGATATTATATACGCGCGCATGCTATATATATTAAGCCGGGACATGGCAGACCAGTCAGTTAGTTCTGTGTTGACTGCGGTTCGAGAAGGTTGACAGTTTTCATTTTGGCTCGCCCGAAATTGGTAGACTACTACACGAAGTGGTTTTGGATTTCCGATTTCTATTCGATCCGATCAAGGCGACCTGCACGAGATCCGATCGAGAGAACGTTTTGAGCCTAAACCGACAACAGCTACCCTTTTCCCCGACCGAATACGATATATACGACGATATAGCAACCCGTTTTCGAATCGCAACGTACCAAGCGCATTATTTATCAGGTATTATAATATTTTATTTCACAAAAACATAATAATAGCAATTATGTCATATATTTATTACTATTCGCCTGAATCGTTAAATAGTTTGTTGGTAATGCTTAGTATAGTAAACGAATTACACGTCAGGTTTGTTGTCAACCCGTTTCTACGGTGAAGTTAACTTAACGTACGCCCATAATCATAAATGCATAATAGTCAATAGATATTTACCTATTACCTACAAAACTAAGTATAATATTATGAAAACTTCTATTGTTTTCCATTCATTTGTATAGAGAATCAATAATTTTATAGTTTTCGATAGATTTAGGCACGGCGAAATATATAGGTAGTTAATTAAATATGATTGCAGACTATTATTCCAATTATTCCAATGTGTATTGCCTTATTGGTACACATGGGTAATAGAATAAACGCGACAATTGTGTGCTCTATGGAACGACAATATTATCTTAGCATTACCGGTACTTTTGAGTTAATATCAATAACACTTTTCGGTCTGAGCACCGCGCATTTCGAGGACTCTTGAATAAACGAATTTTAAGGAAGTCCGTTTACAATTAAAATGTACATTATTATATGATATAGCGATATTACTACTTAATGCTTCAACGTACGTACATGCTTCAACACAAGATATCAAGTTATTGATTAATAGGTACCAGAAGTGTGTATATTGTTCAAATAAAATGTTTATGAATATAAATTATTACTTACCCACCTATATATAAACGTGATTTAATTATTTTCTTTAAAATGAGTTATTACTTATTATTATACAAATGAATGACTTAAAACACGTAGTTCTTAAGAACTCACCAATATTTTTTCATTTATTAACGATTGGATTGTAACTTTATTTTGCTTATCTTTAGTTTCAAAGTCCACATGTGGAAAGTTTTGATAAATGTTTAAACGATTATACCTCCCTCATTCAAATTTTAAAATCATTATTTTATAATTTAATAAAAGTATAATGAATTATTTTATATTATAATAGATATATTGTAAATCGTAAATACTGTAAAACCTAAATGTTATAACGTATAATGTATAAGTACCTACTATAATTAATTCTACAAGCAAAGTAGGTAATACAATATTTTTTATCGAGATTATATTGCATAGAAATGATTCAGGATATTTGATTTACTGTAATCAAAACAATACAATTTTCACTTTATTAACGTCAATGACAATACAAACAGTATAGTATAGTGCATTTTTTAATAAGAGTGTTAAATATTAATATTCATCTGGAAGTTTATTAATATAATAAGATGATTTTATGATTTAAATAAAAGGTGAATCGTTCTTAATTTTTTTAATTTTTGTTAAAAAAAAACATGTACATATATATAATATTCACATTAACGCAACACGTACGTTCTATACTATTAAATTGAATACATGTTTAAATCAATTGTTCTAAAAGTCCTTTACAAACATTTTGAATAGACGAAGAATATTAATTTCCTCGTCCATGCGGTGGGTGCCTATACATATACATTATACAGTCATCTTGTAAACTTCACGTAATGGGACGTATAAAAAAACCTACAAAATTAATTAACTGACTACTGGCTGATGTAAAAAAAGAGTATGATTAAATAGAATATATTTTTTTTGCACATTTGTATAGTAAAATTCATCAAAATACTACAGTATATTAGTATACTTCTAAGTTCTAATCTACCTGTTTTCGATAACCATATTAAGATAAAATGTTCATAATATTAACTTAGGTAAGTACATGTAAATCTGATAATTTTTTAAATCATTTAATGTTAAGAGGACGCTACACAGACATTTGTTATCTTAGTCTTACAAGTGTGTAATATAGCAAAGTTTACACTCAGAAGATCACATTTAGCTCAGTTATAGTTTAAAAATTAGAGTGAATTGACTTTTTAAAAAATTTTAAGAAAAGATTATATCTAGATTCGTCTCAGGGTTTTTATTATATTTTAATATAAAAGCTAGTTATGAGTATTTTAAAATTGTAAATTGTTTGTAAGTACATTTTAAAATACTCATAACTCGCTTTAAAATTAAAATATAACAAAAAGCCTATGAGATGACTCCCTAGATAGATCTTGTGTCCGAGTAGCGTCCTCTTAATATACCAGGAGAAAAGAGCTATCTATTTAGGTTTTAGCATATGGGCGTATTTCTGGTGTGGATCATATACTAAGACTTATTATAATAGGTTATTAGTTATTACCTATACTTATAAGGATAGCAGTAATTAGTATTTTGAGGGTATGTGAAAATTGTGTCTTACAATAATAGCCAACGGAACAATGTTCTCAACTTATGTGAAAAATTGGTCCGACGATTTAAAGTTTTTTTTATTTCTAAAATCCATAATTCGAATGATAGATTTGCTGTAATCAAAACAATTCAATTTTCACGTTGACATATAAATAACAATACAAATAGAATACTGAATAGAGTAAATTTTTTTAATAAGAGTGTTAAATACCAATATTCATTAGGAAGTTTATTATGTAACTATAATTATATCCTATCTGTAATACATTAAGATGATTTTGTGTTTTAAATAAAATATACTGATTAGACTGCAACGAAACGTTTAAGTCATCTGTTAAAGTATAAATATTCTGCATAACATTGCAGTACCCAGAGGTATTGGTATTTTAAAAGCTATAATTCGGTAGTATTATCTCTCTTCAAGGATTACTGGTTTCAACTATTTTTAATTTATTAGCAAACGATGCAGAACAATTATTAAGCGGCCATATTTAGACCATTAGATCATTCACGGCGACATAGGCTAGGTATACCTGTATGGCTGTACAACATAATAATTCCTGCGATAGAACTTGACCCTCGTCGAAACGTTGAACATTCACCGTGATCGATCCACAGGTTCATTGATATCGGGTTCTGCAAAGATATACCTACCTATAGTTTATATGATGATTTCTTGATTGTTCATGTATCGGTACAATATAAATGACACATTGCGAAAATAAGTAGTTTGATATTTACATGAAAATCGTATTACTAATTGCTGTTGACACGGGAATTCAAATAATTCAAACGCAGACGGTATAAAATATAGGTATTATTATTTATGCCTATTCCTATATAATACCTACCACAATATATATAATATTGTATTTTATTTGAACGCCTTTTTTGCTCGCAGCTTAAACAGAAATGAAATCCTTTGGTCTCCACTAAATGAATAATTGCACATCTATTACCTTACCGGGAATACGTTTGACATCCATATGGAACAGATACTGCACATTTTCCATTACTTGCAGCGCACTTTGTACCAATTATTCAATGGAAAGTTGTTTAGACGTTACCATTTCTTCATAGGTACACCGTACACGAGTACCTATTATTTATTTATTGAGCGGTGTTCATTTTTTTTCTTGCAGATTATCAAAAAAATGTTATTGTTTATACAAATCAAAAATATTTTGTACTTATACTGCACCTGTCGTTAAAATGTTTCTCTTTCGATAAACAATCGATGCCATTTACACACAATACGCTTGTAAAATATAATCTCGGGGTTTTTCTTCAACATCTATTGCTTATTATAAAGATGACATCCTTGGCTGTAATAGCTGCAATGGGTCGATGACTGATGCGATATTCCGAAATACATAATTATTGTCTCCTATTCCTCGATATAATAAGCACGTATAATATTTAATATTTATTTTGCATCGCAAGTCTGTTACTTATATTATAACTAATTAGCAATTACTAGTTTTCTCTAGAAGGTGGCTATCTACAAACATTTCCGTTTGGTTTTACCACATTTGAATTCCGTCTTTGCGGTTTCATGTCTAAATAGGTATTTCAATAGTCCATTGAATAAGCACTCTAAATATTATTAAAAAACTAATAGGTAATAATATCAAACTGATGATGACATTGGTGTAGAAAATAATAAATAACACTTGGTAGATGTACTTTTTGATATCAATCGTGAATCTATTAACACTAATGTCACAACTACAAGTTATTTGTCATTCAAAAATTCACCACTAGGTATATATAAATATATTATAAACTTATTTTACAATATTGCTGAAATTATATTTCAAATAGTTAAAGCCGAAAGCTTTTATTTTGGTTTTAATTTGTCTTCAATCACCCTATTAATTTATCTTAATTTAAAATCGCTAATTGTGCTCGAAACAGTCAAAACCTCAAAATAGGTAGGTACATTTTAATCATAATTATTTTAAAGATTAATTAGGATAAAGTATTTCATTAAAGCCAGAAACGATTAAATTATTTGGAGCATTTGTTCGTTCAAGGACGTTTCGGGGTAAAGTATTTCCTCAATTACGATATAAAAACTTACAAACAAAATACAAATATCTACATAACGTGAGTTATATTATTTCGTTTTCAATATAATTGTTTTTTAGCATGGAACTCGGTACAACTATTATAAAAGTACATACTCAATAAAAAAAAAAAATTATCATTTTAGACGGTTGTGAATTATGATTTATTTTAATACTAATAATATTCTATATAAATTACCTTCCATATGCGATAATTGAAGTAATAAAATGTAATATTTTGATAATACAATAAAACGATGAACAAATTGGATTTTCTTTTTTTTATGTTAAATTTTAATTATATTGTTTTAGAATTAATTAAATCGACAAGAACAGTTATCATAAAAATATTATCACTATAATACACAGTTACCTATGGATTACAGTTAATAATTTAAAGCATAGGTTATACTGATTAATTATTTTTATAATTCTATATTTTAACTCGCAGAGGTCATTTCATTTCAATATTCATCACGTATAACATTGTTCATTAGATGTTTGAATTTGTTCCATTAATTTCGACGAATATTGATGCTATTGAGAAAATGTATTATAATTGTATTAATATAATATTTATTTCATAATATTCTTATTAAAATTGAATGTTTTCTTAGGAATAGTGAGTATTAAAAATAAACGATTATTAATGAATTTTTATGTTAAAAGTTTAATTAGAAAATAATGCTCATAAAATAATTCAAGTTGGTATTTCAAATTTAAATACCTATATAAGTTAAATATAGGTATCTACTGGCTACTTACCTAAAATTAATATTACCATTATTTTTTCACCATCTTTTTTTAATTCACGCTAATTATATAGCCAATAAATAGCTAATCATCATATAATATTATATTATACTTACTATAGCTAAATGTAGAGACAATTGACAAATCCTATAACCAACCTTATAATTGCGTGTTATTCTACATTTAGCACGCGTTAAAAACGCAAAGATTATTGATTGATCCCCATTTGTTCATAAATAAAAAACAATCTAAGTTTTTAAGTGTTTTGACAATTCTATGAGACAGATAAGTTTTCGTTTACAGTTTATTGATCGATTGAGTATAATAAAAACTGCACTTGAAATTTACATTAATTGCATTACTTAAAGATAATATTTAAAACATAAGTCAATAAAATTGAGATTAATTAATTTATGATAATATACAAAAGTATTGTGCCAAAAGAGTATTAGAAAGAATTACAGTTTTTAATCTAAATTAGTGTCTTAAGCCGTACGGCATACGACGTTTTTTAATTTTTATGGCAACGAACAATTGGTTTGAAAATTATTAATGACAACTGACACTCTAAATACGTTCATTCGACTACTGAACTACCTCACGAAAGTTAATACTATAAATACAAACAGTAAGTAATATACATTTAAAATTTAAATCATTTTTCGTTTTATTACATTTATTTTTAATGAAGCAGTATAGTATTCAAATTAATTATTTTTTTAGTTAATATTCTAAAATAAGTTTATGTGATTATATTAAAAGTTAATCATTTAAAAATAATATTCAAGTAATATTTTTTATTCAAGTAAGAATAGATAGGCTTATTAGTTGAAGTAAATTTAATTTATATTAGGTATTCGTATTTCATAATAATTGAAGACTGTAGAAAAATACAACTGTGTCAAGATTGCCAATAATTATTTAAATATATTTTACAATTAAATAAATCAGGTATGCTTTATTCAATTTTAGCACTTAAACTAAATTAATATATATATTTTTTCAAGGAAACATTTTGATTATTATGTATAGTTGAATGCATTTTATTTTTAAATTAATTTAATTCTTTTTAAAATACAACCAATTAATATAATATTAGTAATATAGGTAGTTATTATAAGTTCTGAATTGAAAAAAAAAATCAAGTACCTGTTGTGTTTTTAAACTCTTACAATTTTACATAATATTAGGTTTACATAGTAAACTCGTGTTTTAATGGAATATTACAATTTAAATTATGTATTAAATTAACACTTAAAGGACCATTATTATTAATCATGCAAGTACCTGATGTATATGATTGTGTACTTCTGTCAGAATACATAATAATATTACCTGTTTGTGAACGTACACCGTAGTATTTATTTAACAACCTTATTTCTATTTTTCATTTTTTTTTTTTTAAATTACTCAGTGTTGTCATTAATAATAATTTTCCGCATTCATAAACACAATAATTACGATCGGCTATGCGGTTCGTTAAATTTGTCAAAAATAATATTTAAACTAACATAATAAAGAATTATTTCCTGATGATTATGTTCTTTTTAATATTTTAACATTTAAAAACAGAAGTTATACATTTTTCTTGTCTCGTAGATAGTACTAGATACACCCTTTTTTTAATGGCATTGAGTATCGTCAACACACATTTTTTTCTTAGTATACCAAATGCATTATTTATTTATATATTTTCAAAGACGTCGATAAAATTACATGTCTGTATACATAGGTACTTATTCGAAAACTTGTTTGGTAATTAAGATATATATAAATCTTAATAAAATGTAAACATACTGTATAGGTACTTAAACTTTGACCTAAGAAGCCAATACTCCTTTCGTATCATAATATTGTATTATGTTCGCATAACAGTAAAACAAAAATGATGAAATCAATCTCGGCCCATATTATGAGTATAATAAATAATCCTTTTGAATAATTCAAAACTTACTTAAATAGAACAACATAAGTCATAACTTATGATGTGAACTATATCATAAAGTAATAAATTTATTTTCAATCGAAAATAATATTATATAGAACGAGGACTAAACGCAATAAAATACATTTTAAAATAATAAATAAAAAAAAATTGTCTATTCTTTAGTTTTTGTCTTGGCATTACAACAATCTTATTGAATTACGACCTTCAAAATAAATCTAACCGTTTTTTATGTTTTACGCCAAGATACTGTTGAGTTAATACATACAACACATAACATTATTCAAATATTTCCATGCACCGATGATGTATCGGACATTTCTTTGCGATTTTCACATTCACATATTATAATGTTATACACAACGCACGCGCTAATTAAATAGATGTCAAATATGCAATAGAAAGTTTTAACTGTTCTTTGTCCACGCATATTTGAAATTATACTTGATTAATATGGTTTATACGAATCCAATTTTACAAAAATGTTTTTTACTGTATTTACATTCTTAAAATCATATACAAGTTATTGATAAAATATTTAACTACAATAAATTAAGTCATGTAAAATTCCAGACAAGATATTTTAACTTAAATAATTTTCACTTAAAAATTCTAAATTATGTATAAGGATGCATTCTGAGGACGATTTACATTTATTGGACGTATCAAACGTTTGGTAAATAATAATAAATATGCATTTTGTGAAATTTACAAAAAATATTCCAAGTATCGTATGACATTTTAACAATTAATTATTTTAACTTCTTATGAAAAAATTATTATTTTATTATTATATGTTATACATTAATATATATCAACAAAAAGTCTTGCTATTTCATTTAAAAAACACCGGCATGTAGTTATATTTACAGCCGGTATAGGTGTGAAAGATTTGGTTACCATAATGGTTGGTACTTGGCCACTATAGGTATGTGTTTCTGTTTGAATACAAATTATATAAAATTATACTTACAAATTATATTGATATCAAAACAATGTTTTATAAGCTCCTCATGTAGTGTGCAGTATGATCATAACGATAACGATCTTCACAACGATAAACCATAATAATAGGCGCATAACGAATCTTCATTACCAATAGCATAATATAGGTTCTATCTTGTATACTATATTACTGTGTAGCCGTGTAGGTACTAATAAGTAATAAGGTACAGCATTTACCGACCCTGCCACCACGGTATCATAGCTGGGTTCAGTAGCATCGACATGGTGAATTTTAAATATTTCTTAGAGGCAAGACTAATATTCTACTCACCTACCCACCCACTTAAAACCTGATGAATACATATACATTTATCGTTGTATTATTAACTACATATCGTGGAAAATACTAAAATACTAGTTACTAAATTAATACCCATTGATCATTACGCAACCACCTACCACTCCTTAAAAAACTCAATAGGTCGTTGCCACTTGATTACCCCTTTTGCCACGTAACTGACTGGGCTTAACAAATGGTATGAAAATGATCAGTACTTCGAACGGCCGAATACAATAATTCGTTAATAATAATTGTATAACAAACTGCTTGGCCTGTACATGAGGCGTATTTTAAATTCTTTGATTAAAATTGTAAATGCCTCCTTTATCTAAGAGTACACATTAATACTGTCCAATTTTATGATTTCCATTATTTACCTACTTATTGTTTATTTTTATTCTGTTACAGAAATATTATTTTCACAGTGTCAAAATGACTTTAGAAAAAATCGCCATGACCCAGCGTGCTATGGAAGAAGAACAACAAGCACGAATTGGAAATCAAAAATGGACTCAATACTTGGCTGCCTTTATTGGTAATTTATATGAACAAAAGTCTGTAAATCAATTGGATGCGTTGTTTAATATGTGCCTATACTTAATATAGCGACAATTGGTGGGTTCATCGCGGGTACGGCCCTAGGATGGACAGCTCCAGCTGGTCCAATGATGAAGAACAATCAGTATTCATTCGTTATATCAATCGAGAGTCTCGCGTGGATTGGAGCGTGTATGCCACTCGGTGCCATGCTTGGGTGTCCGGTTACAGCTGGCTTAGTCGACAAATTGGGACGTAAAAACATGATGATAATGTTGTGCATACCAACACTCGTTGGTTGGGCAATGATGATATGGGCAGAATCTGTAAGTACAAACAACTTTATGGAAACATTCGTTTTTAGCAAGAACAACCTTTACAAAAAATATGATACTTCAAGGTGGCATGGATCTGTGCTGGTAGACTTTTGACTGGATTCGCCAGCGGTTCGTTGTCTGTTATTGTACCCTTGTACACATCTGAAATAGCCGAAAAGGAAATTCGTGGTACTTTGGGTACATATTTCCAGTTACAAGTCACCGGAGGAATTTTATTCACCTATGTCATAGGATCTTATGTAAGTTCATATACTATATTATAAAATAATATATTCTTTAGAATATTCAATATGTATAACGATTAATATGTATGTTATTATTTTTTACAGTTCGATATATTTGGTCTGACTATTATTTGTGCTATCATTCCAATTGCATACGTGGCTTTGATGGTTTTAATTCCAGAAAGTCCAAACTTCCATCTCATGAAAGGAAACGTAGAAAAAGCCCGTTTATCTTTAAGATATTTCCGCGGACCTTATGGCACAGTTGACCAAGAATTGTCTATAATGCAAGACTCGTTAGCGAAGGTACATACATAATACATATTATATATTAATTGTAATTTACATTGAATTAGTAACTAAACCGTAAATAATTAATTTCAGACTGAAAGGGAAAGAGTTCCGTTAATGGAAGCTTTTCAAACAACATCAGCCAAACGCGGTTTGTTTATTGGTCTCGGAGTTATGCTTTTGCAACAATTTTCTGGATGCAACGCTGTCATATTCTACGCTACGTTTATCTTTAAAGTAAATTATACAATACTTGTTATTTGAATATTAAATTAATTACCATTTTATTAACCTACGTGTTGTTTATAGGAAGCCGGCAGCGCAATGGAACCAAATACGTCCACAATCATCGTTGGTATTATGTCGGTTATTGCCACCTATGTTTCTACACTGATCGTTGACAGATTAGGAAGGAAAATTCTTCTTTTGAGCTCAATCATTATCATGGCAATCTGTACGTTGCTAATTGGTGCCTTCTTCTACATGAAGGCTAACGAATACGATGTATCATCAATTGGATTTATTCCACTTACGTCCATGTGTGTGTTCATAATCCTGTTCTCTCTTGGTTTTGGTCCCATCCCATGGATGTTGATTGGTGAAATCTTCCCGGCACAAATCAAAGGTAAATTATTCTTTTTAATGGTTTTTAATTCGTGTACCTAATTTTTAAATTTTGATTTAAAATATTTTTAGGTACCGCTTGCTCCGTCGCCTGTATGGCCAACTGGTTCTTCGCTTTCATTGTCACGAAATTCTTTTCGTCGTTGGTATCTGCTATTCATATATACAATACATTCTGGTTATTCACATTGTTCTCCATATTGGGTACGTTCTTCGTAATTTGCATCGTCCCCGAGACCAAAGGCAAGACGATGGACGAAATTCAAGAAATGCTCGGCGCGGGCAGTGATCTCACACCACCAACACATGCCAATGCTTCCATCGACACCAAAGGAAAATTCTAAATTAGACTTTACTAGAGGATTAGAAAAACGTTCCATCTCCACCTTCCCGATTATTATTAAACATGGTTGTTTTATTGAATCAATAATATGAATCATTAATTTATACAAACGAATTGATAACTGCATCTGTTGAAGGGTGCTATCTTTTTATAGACAATTATTTATTGCATAATCATTAGTGAATTAATAATTATCGAATGTAGTTGCAGGAAGGCAGCCTTGTAAACATTATCTCTTTCTTACAGCATAATATGACTTATGGCTGTGATGTATACTTTTACACTTAGACAATGAGAAACATTATTAACTAGAAAATTATTTATATTGACAGCTATAGACATCTATATTTATCAATTTTTATATCATCATATCATTATATTTTATTTATGAACATACTTAATCATTTCATTGTTATAAAACTGATCAATTATATTGATATCTTATTTATGTTTTTTTATGTTTTCTTTTAAGTGTAAACTCGCCACAAACATTGTTTGAACCTCTGCTGTAACTAACAACTTAGAAGTTGACATGTTTTGGTGATTTGAATCTGTGATACTTTGGAATAACTATAGCTATTTTATATTATGCTAAATATGTGTAACCAAACGAATGAGAGTCCAATGCAATATTAGTTAATAAGTGCCTACTTATTTAATTTTTTTTAAGTTTTTAATTTATTATATTATTGTACTATGTTGTACCAACCAATAAAGAAATAAAATCTTTACTGAATAAACATGATTTCTATTATTTAAAAGTTATGAATTTGTCGCCAACCTGCTAGGTATTTGGATAAACTCACGACTCACTTAAGAGGACGCCACACCCGCATGTGTTGTCTCCGTCTTACAAACGCGTAACATAGCAAATTACGTCCACGGAAAACAAACGAATCGGCATCAAAAAGTGGTTTTAGAGTAAAAATACCTATAATAAAACTTAAAGAGAACAATATTTCGGAGGGAACCTCATCGGGGTTTTGTATTAATCTAAATACACAGCTAGATATTGAAGGCACAAAAACTCTTTTTTTTAAATAACCACAACTTTTTTAATAGTTAATATTTTTAAAAACGCCGATGAGGTTCCCTCCAAAATATTGTTCTCTTTAAGTTTTATTATAGGTATTTTTACTCTAAAACCACTTTTTGATGCCGATTCGTTTGTTTTCCGTGGACGTAATTTGCTATGTTACGCGTTTGTAAGACGGAGACAACACATGCGGGTGTAGCGTCCTCTTAATATAATATGTAACACAATTATATTCATCTGATATCCATATAATATTATGAAAGAAGTTTTTGTCTATTTGAACTATTTGAACTATTTGTCTTGTAAAACACTACAACATGAACTATATGAAATATTGAAATCTATATAACTATTATAAGATGCGTATCCAACACGTACTTGTGAAATGGCCAAAGGCCAAAGGGCTTAAGTATTAAGTAAATACGCAATCGAGTATTCAAGTTTCCTATAAAGGTGCCTTTTTATAATGCTAAAATATAAAACTCGTGCTACACAAAATATACAGTTGTGTAATAATTTTTATGTAATAAATATATATACACTAATACACTATCTCATAGTATCCCTGTATCAGGAAAGGATCCAGAATAGATTTAGGGGTAAGGGGGTATCTTGTATAAAATGTTAGCTATTATGTCTGATAAAAACAGTGTAAATACTATGTAAGCTAATAAGTAATAGGTAAATATTATTAATCAAATTTCAATTTGTCAGTCCTACTAGATAAATAAAATAAAATATGAATAATCCTCAGGTTAAATTAATTTTACACGGCATATAGAAATATACATTTTTAAATTTTTAAATAAAAAAAAATTAAAACATTACAAAATCATTTCGTCTTTTTGATTCAGATTTGTCAGTACAATTAGGTTAGTAAAATAAACGGTTAAACGATACATTAAAATATATAATAAATAGTAACTAATAATATAATATAAAAAATATTACATAAAAAAATGATCACAGAACAAAATTGTTTCGTCTTTTCGATTTTGCAAATTCGTCTATAACGTCGTTACATTTAATACTAACATTCCTACAAAAATGAAGTATTGCAAGTCCATATAATATATGAGCTTATCCGATATTCTTGATTGCATCCAAGTTTTTAATCGGCGAAGAGAAGAGAAAATTTCGTTCTGCAGTTACTGAAGTGGCTGGTAATGATAAAAATTATATATAATTGGGAACGTTTCGGGATCACATTTTTCAAAAGCTTCTAAATTGAATTTGGAATTTCTTTTTCGTTAGTCCAAATAAGTATGACATAATTGAAGCTCTTCTTCAAAATAATTTTTTACAAGGTCTTCTGATAAATTAAACTTTATAACTATTAATTCACTAAACTGTGCCATCTCATATTGTTAATTTTATTTTGTAATTCTGTTTGGTTGTTAAAAACTTCTTTATTATGAATAAAATATGGCAAAACTATATCTAAATGACATTGACACTGATTTTTCATCAAATCTATTCTGAAGGTCCTCAGTAATTCAGTCATCTAAAATAGGAATAAAGGATTTTTAGTCCGTGGATGGATTGACTCTATACTCGTCATTCATTTTGTGATTCTTGGGGTTTTAATTTCATCATCAATTCCTATTTTTTCAAACATTTTATATTATTATTAAAAATTAAATTAAAACTGTCAGAGCTGTTTTTCCGTTTTTCTATTAAAATCATATGTGTAGGTACATTATTTATTACATTTGAAGCCGAAAATTCATCTTGAACAATTCTACTTATTGGTGGAGTTATTGCAAATATATCCGACATAAGATTTAATGTTAAAATGAATTATGCTTTTGATAAATATTTTGTTAATATAGACACTTTTGAGGCCGTTCTAGTATCGTTCTATTCAGATATTTTATCTAATGTCTCAAGAATTGAAAACAAATTCGAAGAAAACTGTATAATGGAATCATGCTTTTCGACCCACCTGATTTCGCATAAGGATTTTAAAGAACTATTTAGAATATTTTTTAAAACGAAATTTTTTTTTTTTTTTTGCTGAAGTGTTGAAAAAACTTACTATAAAATATAGTACAAATTGTACAATTCCAAATGCATTTCTAACAAATGTTTGTTTACATTCTATCACTATAGATAAATTCAGAGCATAACTAAAACTAATTTATTCGAACTAGCTATAGTAGGTAATAAAGTAACCTACGTTCAAGCTATATGGCGTTGAAAATTTGAAATAATGTTATGTTTTAAATTTTTTATATTTTATTGAAGCATACAATTTGTAAAAACATATATCAATTAACAACTATCTACCAAGTGGCCAATAGTCTAGTCCTAGCCAATGCCAGTCTTTTAAAAGTATTCAAATACAGATACAGATAGGTACTTATTTTGAAAAGTATTTAAAATACGTTTTTGAAATTTTAACACTCATAGTAAAAAAAGTATTTGCGTACAAATACAAATAGTTTAAATAAGTATTTATATATAGGTAGGTACTTTTAAATTTTGTATCGGTAAATACTTTTTTTACCTTTTAAATCAACAGAACAAATTTTCATGTTTTAAGTTAATTTTATTGATGATTTTACACCGTATCATTTGGTGTAACTATAAAAATACACTCATCTGATTTTTTTTGTCTAAGTACCTATTAAGATTTTTGGTTGAGAAATAATTCTTAATTTGTTTTTTACGTGATTAAATTAAAATTAAAATAAGAAATATTATATACCTAAACTAAAACGAATAAGTATTTGAAAATTAGTATTTTATTTTGAATACCTACAGGTACATTGAGAAAGTATTTAAAATACTTTGTCTGGATACTTTTTTTAAAAGTATTTAAGATACGTATTTCAGAGTATAGGTACTTAAAAACTATTTGATTATTCGAATACTTTTACAATTTACTCAAGTACTTTACAAGACTGCTACTGCCTAGTAGACAGTGTCTACTGTCTAGCCTCTAGCCACAGATTATATTTTATATAAAAAAATATACACAACGCGTAATATAGGTAGGTAGTGTACTAGTGTAATATAGTTACAGTGCCAAGTGGACTATTAAGATCTAATAACTCAGAGGACTTCCCACGGTATATATTCTACTATATTGCGTCATAGTTCTCTGCCGTGGCTCTTCTGCAATATGTAATCTATGCTGAAAGTTACAATTATTAATAATGACTAGGGCAGTAGGGCTCGGGACTTCTAGGAGTTTGCATGTTTTTAAATAATCATTAAAACCATACCTAAGTAATATATACCTTTGTTTCATAGCAATACGAGTTTAAATTTAAAATTTATAGTTTAACGGGTAACGAAGTGCACGGGATCAGCTAGTAAATAATAACGATATAAAAAATCCAAACTGAAAAACCGTCTACGCTCAGAACAGGGGCAGACTGGGCCGAAAGGCAACTGGGTGATCGGCCCCTGGGCTGTTTTTGCAGGCCCTCACAGGTTTATTGGGCCAGTGGACCGTGATTATTTTGTCAGTAGGTACCTACTTTATGCAATCTATACAACTGTAGCTTGGTACTAATGACTAATCCCTTCTGTCTAAGCTATTGCCATTAAAAAATGTATATTTGTGTAATTTTTGGACTTTTACCTATGATCGCCCGGGCCGATTTTTTACCCCAGTCCGCCCCTGGCTCAGAATCGTTTTTCTTATAATATCATTAAATTCAAGTTTAGGTGCCGAATCACACTATGCGTTTTGTGAGTTGCCGATAAACTGAATAATGCTAAGTTTTTTAACATTGTTTTATACTAATACCTAGTTAAATTTTTAAGTGATTACATAATTACATTGATTTTATAATGTGTGCTATTATAATACATTATAAAATCAATGGTAATTCAAAATGAATAACTAACTAGATAGTTAGGTAAGTTAAAAAGCTTTAAAAAATTATTTTTTACTAGTTATTGCCCACCTTTGATTTCATAATAATTAATATTATATTTAAAATTATTTTATATTTTATAAATTAATGCTTCTTGCTATGTAAAGTTGCTATTGCAAATTTATTTATATACCTAGACTAATTCACCAATATACTACTGACCTGATTTTTAAACCCATTTTGTGCACGAATAGGATCATTTTTGGGAAAATGAAACAATGTTTAACTAGGTTTTTCAACTTTACTTTTAAAGAAGTTGAAGAACATACATTTATTTCTCCGATCCATTATAATGTTATTAATAACTAAACAACAATACGACAAATGACAATGTTTATGCTCAACACATATAATTATTTGACGATATAGTACATAATTAATATTTTCGATTGAAAATTATTACCATAGAACAATAAGTTATTACTATTGATCTATATTATTACCAAACTATCACACGGCGTTGGCTATCTATGTATGTTTAATCTATGGTTATGTCGATTATGATTTGATGGTAAAAACCACAGATAAAAAAAACAATTATGAATCATAGATATTAAAGAATATTCTTTAATAACTATGTTATGAATAGATAGTATCATCCTCAATTTACATAGTTTTATTCTTATAGTTTTTTATAATAAATTGTTACTTTTTCAAAAATCCATTAAATAGGTATCTTAAGTGTCACCATTTTTATGGATCTAAATTAGGGTGTCGTACTCACTGTCGTCGTAAAAAAAGATTGAGAAGCACAACTGCTACAAGGTCTATGCATAACTCTATTGTTCTATGGTTGATTATATGCAACAATTACTAGTCAACAACTATTTATCATCTGCTTATCATTTCACCTCGCGTTATCAATTATTATTAGATAAACATAATAAATAATAATATATTCGCTATTGGTTCAATTTAAAATGTAATATTACTTTAATAATAGTTTAATAATATTATTTATAATAACTTCAGATATCATAGTAAATACTGATATTCGATCGTATTTAAATATTTCATGAAATACTACAATTTTACTTGGTAGAAGCATAGAACAAGTAGAAGCACAGAGGCAGAACATAACATGCATAATATATTTGAGGGTAAAAGTAGTAGAATAGGTGATCATGACGATCATGTTGCTTCTAGTTTCAGACGTCCCAGTGATGAAGATGAAGATGAAATACCAAAAGTATTATACACATTATTATCGTTTTTTTAAAATTTTTTTTATTAATTGTTCCACCTTCACTTCTTGGCCATTGGACTTTAACTTAAGCTACAACAGTGAATCACGTACATATTTTAGATAATAGGCATAGTTCTAATTAAAAAAATAACTGCACTCAAAATTGATTATTAAAGATAAAATTATGTTTTTACTACTTACGTTTTGTACATAATGAAATATAGGTACTAAATGTATAATTTAATAATTTACAGAAAATGTACAGTGAAAAAAGTCCACTTGTTGATAAGACAGTTCCTAAACCTATAACAATAGCTCAACAAATTGCTGCTGAGAGCATAGAAACTCAAATAAAAACTCAAAAAAGGAATCAGTATTTAGCTGCATTAATTGGTAGGTTGACAATTGCAACAGCCTTTATTAAAAATAAGTTATTTATTTGGTATGACTATTGACTGCAGTAAATATTGGAGGGTTTATCATGGGTACAACACTTGGTTGGACGGCTCCTGCAGGTCCGATGATGGAAAACGGCCAATATGGGTTCCAAATTACTCTGGAAAATGTTTCATGGATAGCTTCGGTCATGCCACTTGGTGCCATGCTTGGATGTCCAGTTATGGCTGGTCTAGTCAACAAATTAGGACGTAAAAATCTAATGATAATGTTAACCATACCTACACTTTTTGGTTGGGCGATGATAATATGGGCTAAATCTGTAAATAATAATATTTTTTTTAAGCCAACCAATTTTAATTATAACTGTTAATGTAGATAGTAATATTCTTTAAGGTGGTATGGATTTGTGCTGGAAGATTTTTAACTGGATTTTCTAGTGGTTCATACTCTGTCATTGTACCTTTGTACACTTCAGAAATAGCAGAAAAGGAAATTCGTGGTACTTTAGGTACTTATTTTCAATTACAAGTTAATGCAGGAATCTTGTTCACCTATGTAATAGGATCCTACGTAAGTCTGTATACAATTGTGTTTTATTTTTAATTTAAATGTTATACTCCTTTACAGCTTAATGTATTTGGTCTATCTGTTGCGTGTGCAATAGTTCCAGTGATTTATATATGCTTGATGTTTTTAATACCAGAAAGTCCAATTTTCTATCTTATGAAAGGAAATGTTGAAAAAGCTCAGTTATCGCTGAAATATTTCCGCAAACCTGCTGTTCATGTTAATCAAGAATTAAATACCATGCAGAGTGCATTAGCTAAAGTATAAAAAACAAATATAAGTTTATACATTTTAATAATTATGTAGTTATAGAGTAGGTAAACAGTAAATTAACTTTTACAGACTGAAAGGGAAAGAGTTCCAATCATGGAAGCATTCCAAACTACACCAGCCAAACGAGGATTAAGCTTAGGTCTTGGAGTTATGGTTTTTCAACAGTTTACTGGGTGTAATGCCGTTATTTTCTATGCAACAACTATCTTCAATGTAAATATATTCACTAAACTCATTAAATTGAATTATTTATAATAGTGATATACAATTTATTGCAGGCAACCGGGAGTTCAATTGGATCAAATACATCCACAATTATTATTGGCATCATGGCTGTCGTGTCCACATATGTATCAACGCTTGTCGTTGATAAATTAGGACGGAAAATTCTGTTGTTGTATTCTGTTGTTGCAATGGGAATTTGTACATTCCTTATTGGTGGATTTTTTTATGCTAAGGAATCCCACTATAATATTTCATCTATTGGATTTATTCCATTAATGTCGTTATGTATATTCATAATATTATTCTCCATTGGTTTTGGTCCTATCCCATGGATGTTAATGGGTGAAATATTCCCAGCTCAAATTAAAGGTATGATTAAAATCTAAAGATTTGATATTGATTTTAAGACAACATAGTATGTAGTACCCATTGGTGTTCACTAGCTATGTACTAAGTTATTATATTCCTGAAGACTATTATTAATTTGATTTTACATTAGTGAGAACTCAATTCTTTAATAAATATAAATATTTTTTAACAATTCTACTTGCCAAAGTTAATTCAATTTTGATAAATATAACTAATAAATAGGGAATTTTTGTTTTGGGGAAACTATACTCTCCAAAAAACTTATTTTATTTTGTTAATAATATATATTTGTATTACTTTATCATTTTTTTTGTTGTAGGTATTGCTAGCTCAATAGTTTGTATGTCAAATTGGCTATTTGTTTTCTTGGTCACCAAATTTTTCACATTATTGGTATCTGCCATTTATTTATACAACACATTTTGGCTATTTACATTATTCAGTGTATTGGGAACATTCTTTGTGGTGTTCTTCGTCCCTGAAACTAAAGGCAAGACCATGGAAGAAATTCAAGAATTGCTTGGGGCTGACCATATTACACTATTAACAGAAAATCAAAATTATGCCCAAGAATAATATATTACTATCTTAAGTTCAAACTTAAACAATTTTTTATTTATCCACCAGTTTTCATATATTGTTATTATTAAATTGTGTAAGATTATATTTTGTACTAATTACTTATAGAAATAGTTGCATGTTTTTATCAATAGCAAACATTTAATTTTTTACCTGTTTTAGTATGTATTAATAATTGGATCTGTTTTAAATGATTTAAAATTGTTTTTTATTACATTTATAGTTTAATGTATATTATTATACATATATTTTTTTACTGACTGCCTTAAAGCTTATGCTGTGATGAAATTTTTTAGTTTTAGCTTAAATTTCTAACTTTTGGAACATTTCCATAGATTAAATATATTATCTGACACTCCTTTTATTATTAATGTATTTCTAATTGGTGTGACAATTTAAATCTGTGATACCTACCTCTAGACTTTTTTATTATATAAAATCATGTATGTAATCAAATAAATAAATACATTTTATGATTAGGTACCTATCTATTTATTTTTATAAAACAAATTGTTATTTATACTATTTTATTACAATGATAGTATTTATAATTGGTACAATCGGCACATAACATACAAGTACAATATAAGAAAAGGTGTTAAAAATAAAAATAATTAATTAACATTGAAGACATGGGACAATTAAACATCAAATATATCTATTAAAGAAGAACAGCCTTTATTATAGTTTGAAAGAAATATTAAAATCAATTAAAAATACATTTAAACTAATTTTGCTAATTTATCATAATATTATAATATATAATATACTACCGGCTGGGATCCACAACCATGCATTTAAGCATGATCCTGCAAATTGAATAGCAGTTCAACAGGCTGGACGAATCCAGGTATTTGTGTCCTCAGCAATGATATTGAAGTTAAGATTATTGCTGTCAAACTGAGGTTATAATGGCCTGGTTTTGCGGTGTGTGTTAGACGACATTACTTCAATTAAAATCTCAAAACTGACAGAGCCCCTTCAAGCACATATACATGTGATGTCTGCGACAAGTTTTTGCCCGAAGCAAAATGTACAGCTATAAACCATAAACAACAATTAAAATAATATTTAAGAATAACATTAAAATAATTCACTCAGTTACAAATATTGAAATATATAATTTTACGGAGTAGTAAATAGTAATAAATTAGGTAGGTTCATAAATGTAAAAATATGGGTGATTTTGGATTGTCATTTTTGAATTACATCAAAAAATAATTTTTTTGTAAATGGATAAGTTATTAGACATTTTTAATTCAACAGAAATTCCAAATGGCAAAATGTTCTACATTACAATCAATTTCTCCCATAAATACATTTTCTACCTCAGCCAGGGGCGGAGTGGGAACCAAATCCAGGCCGGGAGTTTAAAATTTATCCAGGCCACCCACCAAATTTTTTTTTCTCGCTACGCTCGAATTTCATTTTTATATTTACCTATTCCAAAATTACTTTCAGTATTACAAAAGTATTTCAATCACTATCTTGCTATTTCTTTTAACTTCTGTCTTCTAACACATTGTATTAATATACAACTAAGTACTAATAACTGAAAGTCTGAAAACATTACCACAATCTATAGAGATTATAGATTCTAAATTATTACTGTTTGATGTTTGATCTGAAAAAAGTTAAATTAAATAAACACAAGTACATTTTATTCAAAATATTGAAATATAAGAGCGAGGTCCTCAGCAGTCCTGGATCTATGCTCCGTGAAGCATTAGAGCCGTGACGCACTAGGCAACCAGTTATTGAGCAGCCACTCAACTCCCGGCCGACGTTAAGTCCGTCAGTCGGTCGACCGTTGTCAATCAATACAATTGTACAACGATCAGAAAGCTTAGAAAGTCTTAAGCAGTTTATTTAAATTATTTTTCCAAATTTATATGGGGCATGAGGCCCTACTCAGTTGGGGCCCGGGATGCGATTGCATCCCGTCATCCATTTCCAGCCCGCCACTGCATGGACGTAATTTATGCATATTCAGATTTTCATAACGATAATTTGTGAACGCAGTTCGATAAAAATCTAAGACTTTATAAATTAAACTATAATATTGTATAATAATTTATTATCTGGTTGAATTGTTTAAATATCAAAATATAACACGATATTATAATGTTATTTATTTACATCACTACGGTTTACTAATAAACAGAGTACTCGCAATAAAATATTATTTTGTTGTACGCGCGCGTTGAACTCTATTTTCTGTAAAAATATGTATTTTTCGAAAGAATTTTTGATAGGAATTTCCTTGGCTTCCCTCGGTGTAGCTGGAGTGTCTTTCCTATTGTCAAGGAGAAAAAAACCAACCAACCATGGATATTATGGAACGAAAAATATGGAAGACTTCTTGGAGGTAAACAAAATATAATACCTACATAATATCATGTAGGTTTATATTATAACAATAAACGTTTAAATTCTATAATATTTGTCATTTTTAGTATAACCAACATATTAATTAGTTTCGGAGCAAAAACCTTGTGTGACTGGAGTGCATACCTGCAGGTTTTTGCTCTGAAATGTAATAACCTGGTAAGTCCATTTTGCTTAATATATTATCTCCGTAACTAATAATAGGACATAACGGTTTGTTACACCGAAATGTGTAGTTTATTTCATGATCAGGAAACCACAGTAAAAATACTTTTTTGAAAAATGGGACATATCAGGTTTTTCACAGAAGGATTCCATACTTTTTAGCTTAGATAGGTATAGCCAGGTACAAATATTTACCATAAGTGCCAATTTACATTTATGAGTTTATAAATTTAAGTAGGTATTATTAGCAGTTGAAATTCACTAACTTTTAACTTGCACATTTAATTATTAATCTGTAACTATAATATGAAATAATTACAAGTCACATAATATATTATGTTGGTAAATTGCAACCCATATTAATAGTTAAATTTACAAATCATAAATATGAGTAAACTTTTCAACTATGGACCTACTGATAATTTATTGTACACATTAAATAGGTTAATACAATATTAATTCAACTTCGATATGATTTTAAATTTACAAGTAGGTAATGCGAATATATAATAATATAGTACCTACCTATTTATATTAATAGGACGAAAACGATAAGTTTTTCGATGCGGAATCGAAAAGTTTTCGGCCCGTGTCCGATGATGAATTTGTAAGTTTTCGGACCATGCCCAATGTGGAATCTGTAAGTATTCGAACCGTGTCCGATGTGGAATCTGTAAGTTTTCGGACCATGCCCGATGAAAACTTGAACGATAACCCAAAGCTCGTAAAATCAATAGGAGGTCAGTTTTCCATATGATATTGAGTATAATTTTTTAATTAAAACTATTTTCCATACTTTCTAGAACTGTATATGGACGCTGTGGAAAAGCAGGCGTTCGAGGATCTACAAGTATGAAACTAAGAACGGCTTTATAACAATCGAATGTAATCATATATAATATCGCAGTGCTGATAAATGGTTTTGATTTGATTTTCAGCATAACTTTAAAGTGGTTGTAATGAATTGTTTGGAATTGAAACATCACGTGGCCGACGCAATGTATACGTTTCAACAGACGGCCGACGATCAGCGCCTATCGATCGACGGCCTGAAATTAGAAGTGTCTAGGCTTAAAAAGGATTTGAACCGTTTGACCTCTGATCTGCTTAAAAATACAGAGATGCAGTCCGCGGAAAGTAATATTATATAATAATATATCGACCTGACTATACCCATAACAGTGTAATACATCAGTCGTTTCCGTTCGTTTAGCAAACACCGAAAAACCCGACGGCTGCAAGCTACGTAGACTGAAGACAAGGGTCTCGGTTCTTGAAAGTAATATAATATAGAAAAATAACGGTTAATAGATAATAAAGTACTAATGACGTGTGCCCGTGTAGGTGATGTGACGAAAAACTCGATAGATATCGTTGGAATAAACCACATGCTGATGTTAACGTTGACGAGCTCGGGAGCTGCCGCTGATAATGATGTGTCGGCAGGAGAAAACCTTTTCGAGCTGGACACTCTGAACACGCAATGCCACAGACCTACCTCGCCGACCACGTCCACATCCTTTACATCCGTCGCAGGCCCGCCTCCTGCGGTAAACTCGGAACATTTTTGGCCGCCAACTCCACCTCCTACAGTAACCTCGGAAAACTTTTGGCTGCCTGCTCCGCCTCCTGCTCTAACCTCGGAAAACTTTTGGCCGCCTCCTCCGCCTCCTGCTGTAACTTCAGAACACTTTTTGCTGCCTCCTCCGCCACCTGCTGTAACTTCAGAACACTTTTTGCTGCCTCCTCCGCCTCCTACTGTAACCTCGAAAATTTTTTGGCCGATGACGACCGGCACGGCAGCGTTCCGCCGTGACCCTGTTGTGCAGGAGCCGTGCGCATCCGTGCGTGGAACCGAGGAGAAAGAATTGCCAACTTACTGCCGTGTGCCCATAACGGTGGAGAGTTTGAGGGCCGTCGTCCTCAAGCCTGTAGCCCGTCAGACTTGAAGATCGAATAATGTATTTCATTTGTGTTACATATTATGTATTAGGTATGTGTATTTCTGTTCATAAATTAATAAACCTGTTTAATAAAATATACCCGACGTATTTGTTTTATAATGTAGGTTATCAAATTACCGTTACAATATTATTATGAGTTATTAAAGTCTCACTTTATGACTTTAATCATTTTTAAGTCCTTAAAATTTGGAAATGGGGTCATATAACCAGTGGTGAGACTTATTTAGATAATTTATCTAGATAATTATTTAGTTATCTTTTATCTTATATAGATAAATAGTTGTGTTTTATCTAAATAATTATCTAAGATAAAAAATTCATCCATCTAGATAAATTCGTCTCTATACAAAAAATGATATACACTTTTTACTGTAGTAGTGTAGTATCTAAGCTGAACTGTCAAATGTTAGACTTTATAGTATGTATCAGTGTTGGGAAGGAACGCGTTCCTTTTATAGGAACGAAGCTCGGAACGCGTTCCATTTAAAATATAGGAACGAGGAACGGGAACGAGTTCCTATTTTGAAGGAACTTGAACGAAAATTTCCGTTCCTCAAATAATGAAAAAAAAAATCTAAAAAAGTCTACGCTATACAACTTTTGAATTATAACAAAAAAATCTAAGACAAATCATTTTTGTTAAAAATCGGTGCTCCTAGAAAGGAGTGAGTTAACCGATTTCAGTGGTGGTCAATGGTGTTTTTTGCGAAAAATTTTTAAGTCAGAAATAATCGGTTAACTCTCTCGGTTCGATAAATTTCTGACTTAAAAATTGTTCGCAAAATACACCATTGACCACCACTCAAATTGCAAAAAAAGGAACATGAAGGAACGGGAACGCGTTCCTTTTTAAAAAGGAACGGGAACGCGTTCTTTTTTGGGACAGGAAAGAGGAACGGGAACGAGTTCCTTTCTTACAGTAGGAACGAGGAACGGGAACGAGTTCCTTTTTAAAAGGAACTTTCCCAACACTGGTATGTATCGCATACAACCAACGCGTGCGAGCAGGGCCGCATTTAGGGGGGGCACTGGCCACTGGGTACAACTGCCCCGGGCGCCAGTATTTTAGGGGCGCCAAAATTTTGTGGACAGAAATGTCTTTACTTATGATTTTTTTAAATTGTATTCTTTAAATTATTTTTATAACAGTATTATATAATATAATCTAGTATAATAGTATTGTATATATTATTATAGTATAATAATTATGCTGTTTGAAATTTATTATTTAAACAATCAATGTATTTATAGCAATATAGCTACAGCGATCGATAATTATTAATATACCTAGTTCACAAATTTGTTGTGATTATGTCAATAGACATCAGTTATTTATAATAATACGGGCAATACCAATACGGCGTATTGATTTTATATTACATAGTTTTGTACTTATGATTAAAATAAAGGAAGTTCCAAAACAATGATCTTGAATATTATTCTATATTATAAACATCATTCATTTAAATAGGTAATATTATTTAATTATTTGCTATTAAATTTTGTGTTTATTATAATCATTATTTTTTGTAATTTCTACAAAATTAAGTAAGTAAGAATCAATTAAACTATAGGTATGTAGAGATTCAAAAATAATTAATGTTTAATAACTGGTAAGTTGACAAGTTGTTATGAAACAAATTTATGCAGGTCACTTTTTTGTCACTTTTATAAATAAATTCAGTCACTTTTTTTAAATAGCTTAAACCACTACCAGCCCTGTATATAGTTACATTAATTTTATAAAATACTATATACAATAAAATATAAAATATTTATTTGCATAGTTTTATATAATTTTATTTTATTTATCCATGAAGTACCTACTTAAATATGTTTAAAAAAAAAAACAACTTAATGATACTAAATTATTAGCAAGGTTTGAGTGACATAAATTCCAATATATCTTTGCGGAGGGATCAAGCAATTACTAAACAATATTTTTTTAAAAAAGCACTCTTAAACAAATATTCTTTTCTTCGCTCAAAATCTAAAGGGTAATGAGGATCTACCTCACATATTTTCCGTGGGAGGAGCAATTTTTTTTTCACCGGGGCTTGGGGGGCGCCAATTTTTTTTTTGCACCGGGGCAGGTGCATTTCCCTGGCACCCCCACTTCCAAATTTTGGATTCAAACCAAGGGCTTTCGTTTGTGCTACGTTTGTGCTGGATTGTGCTCGAATTTCATCGTTTGTGCTGCAACCCTTAAGGAGTTATAAGCGATAACGATTGGGGGTGCCAGCGAAACGACTGCACCCCCACCTCAGAATTTCGGATTCAAACCAAGGGCTATTGTTTGTGCTACGTTTGTGCTGGATTGTGCTCGAATTTCATCGTTTGTGCTGCAACCCTTAAAGAGTTATAAGGGATAATGATTGGGGGTGCCAGCGAAACGACTGCACCCCCACCTCACAATTTTAAAATTTAAATTACACCATTCGTTTGTGCTACGTTTGTGCTGGTTTGTGCTCGAGTTTCATCGTTTGTGCTGCAAACACTAATGAGCTAGAACGGATCTTTAGTGGGGGTGCCAGCGAAATGGCTGCACCCCCACCTCCAAATTTTCAAATTTAAATTATGCCATTCGTTTGTGCTACGTTTGTGCTGGATTGTGCTCGAGTTTCATCGTTTGTGCTGCAACCCCTAATTAACTACAGGGGATCATTAGTGGGAGGGGGTGGTATGGAGCCATAATGCAGCCGCGATTCAAAATATTGGATCTCCAAATGAGCCAATCTTTAGTAGTTTGCTACTGATATCCTGTACCACTTTTTCGACGTCAGTACTCTACTACTTCCGAAGTTATCCTTATAAATTTAATTAGGGGGTTGTAAAGACGTGCCGGCACCCCCCATATTGAATTGTTTGGTCCAAATCAGTCCCATTGGTTTTGACTAAGTAAGTGCTTATTTGTACTCTTTGTCCCATCGTTATTATTATTTACTAGTAAAAAAAGTTAGGTATAAGCCTTTCTTACAAGGGGATGATCTGGAATCCTAAAACGAGGACAGGTGGACTACAGCCCACAGAGTTTTATCGGAAATTGCTTGAGGTTGGTTGGTAAAAGTAATCAAAAGGTGTCCATAGGTGTCTCGTAGTTTTTAGGTTCAAATAATTTACTTGCATGAGTTTGATTATAAAATTTACGTGATCGTAATTATTGTGAAAATCAAAATTCTCAAATATACGTTTTTATCTTGCAAAACTATTAGAAATAACTAAATGGCGTATATGGATCATTTTCACTTTTACTGAAAAAATTCGTATCCCTAACTGTTAAATCAAAAACCAAAACGAAAACATTTTTAAAAAAGTTAACCAAGGAAATACGTAATACGCTTGATTAAACAACTCAAAAATCAAAATAGACCTTAAAATGTAGTAAAACACTTGATTAAAGATTGGTTTAGACTAAGTTAGTGCTTATTTGTACTCTTTGTCCCATCGTTATTATTTCTTTGCTCATAAAAAAATAAGTTCTAAATTGCCGATTTTTCAATGTCCCTGACCGCTTAACTTTATATAGGCTGTAAGCCTTATATTGTGTATTTTTTAATGAATGTAAAATCTTATAATAAATATTTTTAAAAGTATTTTGGATAATAATACTTAAAATCAAAATAGTTATTAATTTTTGCTGCTATAAGGTGTTTTTAATTTACTTACATAATCATGGCAATATTGTAAAACCCAAAGTTTCCAGACTATTTATTCGAGACTAAAAAATAAGAGGTTTCGCTAAAAAGTAAAAACATTAATAAATCATATTTACCTATATAAAAATGAATCCAATTAGAAACCGTTGAAAAATATAAACAAGCAAATTAATAAAAACTCAAAAAAATATGAAACAAATAGATACTGTTTTTGAATTCAGTCGTCTATGGTTAAGTATTATATTGAGTAAAAATCTCATAAATTTACATATGGGTTTTAGGAAAATGAGGCACCTACTACCTACCTAAATTATTATGTTTTATGTAGATTTTTTAACTTATTAGGCCAGATTGGACGAATAGGAAATAAGTTAGTGTGGATATGGTTAATGAAGTAAAATCGTATGAGAATTGATAGCCAGTAAGTACCAATATTGTATAGTGTCTACAACTGTCTACATAATGATATATATAGGTACCTTATAGTCACCCATGTAAACTTTTTGTGAATAACATAGGCAGCCTTATTATGTATACGTACAATGATTATTTTTTTATAATTTTTATCGCCAGAAACTGTATCAAAAAAAATAAAAAAATAATATTTATTGTACTATTAAGTAGGTAATCCAGCCAATGGTTATAAATAAAAAAGTTAACCAAGGAAATACGTAATACGCTTGATTAAACAACTCAAAAATCAAAATAGACCTTAAAATGTAGTAAAACTATCCATATACGCCATTTAGTTATTTCTAATAGTTTTGCAAGATAAAAACGTATATTTGAGAATTTTGATTTTCACAATAATTACGATCACGTAAATTTTATAATCAAACTCATGCAAGTAAATTATTTGAACCTAAAAACTACGAGACACCTATGGACACCTTTTGATTACTTTTACCAACCAACCTCAAGCAATTTCCGATAAAACTCTGTGGGCTGTAGTCCACCTGTCCTCGTTTTAGGATTCCAGATCATCCCCTTGTAAGAAAGGCTTATACCTAACTTTTTTTACTAGTAAATAATAATAACGATGGGACAAAGAGTACAAATAAGCACTTACTTAGTCAAAACCAATGGGACTGATTTGGACCAAACAATTCAATATGGGGGGTGCCGGCACGTCTTTACAACCCCCTAATTAAATTTATAAGGATAACTTCGGAAGTAGTAGAGTACTGACGTCGAAAAAGTGGTACAGGATATCAGTAGCAAACTACTAAAGATTGGCTCATTTGGAGATCCAATATTTTGAATCGCGGCTGCATTATGGCTCCATACCACCCCCTCCCACTAATGATCCCCTGTAGTTAATTAGGGGTTGCAGCACAAACGATGAAACTCGAGCACAATCCAGCACAAACGTAGCACAAACGAATGGCATAATTTAAATTTGAAAATTTGGAGGTGGGGGTGCAGCCATTTCGCTGGCACCCCCACTAAAGATCCGTTCTAGCTCATTAGTGTTTGCAGCACAAACGATGAAACTCGAGCACAAACCAGCACAAACGTAGCACAAACAATAGCCCTTGGTTTGAATCCGAAATTCTGAGGTGGGGGTGCAGTCGTTTCGCTGGCACCCCCAATCGTTATCGCTTATAACTCCTTAAGGGTTGCAGCACAAACGATGAAATTCGAGCACAATCCAGCACAAACGTAGCACAAACGAAAGCCCTTGGTTTGAATCCAAAATTCGGAAGTGGGGGTGCCAGGGAAATGTACCTCACCGGGGCGCAAAATGTCTAAATGCGGCACTGCGTGCGAGTGATCCAAAACTCATTTTAAAAACTACATACTTAAAACAGCTCAATCATGCTACGAACACATGACTATGTGTTTCCCAACTATGACTATTATTGCGAGAGTAACTATCATCGTATGGACCTTGCTTAAGTAACACCAACTACCTAGTTCTCAGACGGGTTACTGGTTAGTAATAGTAAAAACCTATTGCCACACATACACGTGTTGCTTACCTACCATAACACCATACAGTGGCGTATTTACGGGGGGGTCCCCGGGTCTGGACCCCCCCCCAGAAAAAAATATAATATAATATAATTATTACATCGTAACTCGTATGTGTTTTTTTTATATTATAAACTTGTAGGTACCTAATATTTAGACCCCCCCCACAAAAAATTTCAAAATACGCCACTGACACCATAACATAGTACCAACCTTACCACAGTTCATAACCCTTACAACAGCTAATGACCATAGTCACCTGGCTTAATAGTTCAATTAAAAAAATATATATAATATTCATATAATCTGTGATTCTACCTTATTCTACAAGAATGATCTAGTAGTGATCTTCATAGGGTCTCTATATAAACACAATCCAAATTCAATGTTATTAGTTGTATTAAAACAATCATTATAAATTCAATTTTTTTATATTAAATTGTATTTTCTGAGTCGAATCATTTGGTGCCATAATTCTATAATAGTTGAGAACAGTACCTATACTATTGTTCTGTGCCTATATACTGTTATATTCTTCTCTATTATACCTTTTCTTTGCCCTTCAATATGCCCCGACTATATGGGGCCGAGACTCGTAAACAACTAAAAGGGTAAAAATATATGAGCTACCTACCAACTGACTTGAAAAAAGGGTACCTACTTGTCTAATATGCTACCTACCATAAAATGGTATCTACCAAAAAATTGTATGCATGTAGTATGCTACCTACCGTAGTTGTTTTTATTTTATTTCATTTTATTGCGGGAAAGTACATATTTGAGCCATTACGATAAATAACATATATCAGTTGTACAAAATTATAGCTTATAATAGCCATTATGATAACTTTACTGATCCACCAAGTCCCATGATAACTTACTTTTAGATGTATTATTTTAGTCTATGCTATGTTATGTTTGTGTTGTGTTCGGGTATTTGTCCTATTCGTTGCGAGTTTTAATTTGTATGTGATGCTGACGATATTGATGATGATTATTCAACTCAAAAAAATTTAAAGTGGAAAAAAGAGATAAGGCAACTTTATTACCAATAATACAAAATGAAATAGAACTAGGATCAATTATTCAGATCAATGGCGAACATACAGTACCTACCTTAAGATATATAGGCTATCATCATGAAACCTTCAATCGTTTCTAGTTTTTTGTTGATCCTACAAGTTACAACAGGCGCACGAACACAAACGATCGAGTGTATATGGAGACATGTAAAAACTAAATCCGGAATTAAAACCCGTGGAGAAACAGATTTGTTAGACAGACGATTAAAAGAAGAATGGTGGTGGTCCATTAATACGCAACACGACTTATTAGAAGTTTTCTGGGATGAGTGGATGACCGATGATGTAAAAATAATATACAATGTATAATATTATGTAATGACATATAGAAATATATGTCCGAATATATACAGGGTGTATCTTATGTCATTGTACGCGGGGTTTTTTGACGATTACGGAACGATAATATGGAATTTCGTTAAAACGAAAAAAGACATGTTTCTTTATTTTTAACAAGCAATTTTTTTATAACAATTTCAAAATTTTTAAACACGCAGGTATACCAATAGCAAAATCAACTTTTTTTTTCAAATGGTAACCACTATATTTTTTAATGGATTCTGGTAAAGCTTTTTTTTTCTGAACATTTTGGTAGTCGAATCGTCAATTTTGGTTCCCTAGTTTATTAACTATGGTCCTCCAAAGATTAGTAAAATATGCATTAATACTTTTAATTAAAATAATGGGTATAGGTTTAATTTACAAGCGCTAAATAATTTTTTCTTATAACTACCATTTGATACACTACAATAGTTGAATCGGTAATCTAATGACACCCTCAAAAAAAAAAAAAAAAAAAAATAACAAACATAATTGTTTGTAAACATACTTCATTATTTTTATTTTAACATACGATCATAAAAATCAATATTATTATTTTAATATCCGAAACTAAAAAGGATGGAAAGGGATGAATTACAACTCCTAAGTTCATACTTTGGATGCGATACCATTATAGGGAATCTACGGTTAAAATATCAAGTTTATACTTTATACCACTACGAAAAGAGCACCACAAAACATTGCACTTTTTTCGTTGCACATATTAATGTCAACAATCGAATACCATTTACCAATTTACCATTATTACCTTAGCCACCTACCTAATTAAGAATTCAAATTTATGATATTGTAAGAAAAGTAACTGTGATGAAAAAAATGTAAAGTAATTAATTACGATTATAATAATAAATTAAAATAATAATATTGATTTATATGATCGTATGTTAAAATAAAAATAATGAAGTATGTTTACAAACAATTATGTTTGTTATTTTTTTTTTTTAGGGTGTCATTAGATTACCGATTCAACTATTGTAGTGTATCAAATGGTAGTTATAAGAAAAAATTGTTTAGCGCTTGTAAATTAAACCTGTACCCAATATTTTAATTAAAAGTATTAATGCATATTTTACTAATCTTTGGAGGACCATAGTTAATAAACTAGGGAACCAAAATTGACGATTCGACTACCAAAATGTTCAGAAAAAAAAAGCTTTCCAGAATCCATTAAAAAATATAGTGGTTACCATTTGAAAAAAAAAAAGTTGATTTTGCTATTGGTACACCTGCGTGTTTAAAAATTTTGAAATTGTTATAAAAAAATTGCTTGTTAAAAATAAAGAAACACGTCTTTTTTCGTTTTAACGAAATTCCATATCATCGTTCCGTAATCGTCAAAAAACCCCGCGTACAATGACATAAGATACACCCTGTATATATATAACCGATGATTTTTTTTTCAATATTCATTGGAATATATAATACAATCTGTAATGGTATTTTACAATAAGCATATGAAAAATATTATATATATATTTGTACAAGACGTGGAGACGTAGTCACCCAGCAGCTCGGACTAAGATATATCTTAGTCCGTGGCCCGTGCCCATCAGTAACTCCTCAGTACTGATATTATTTCGAATTTTTTTTTTAATTTGATGTTTAGCTCACAAATAAATAATATATTTTTGTTTAATATTTAACATAGGGTTTATATTGGTTACAACAAATAAAATAGTTATTAATTATTGTGATTGAATAATATAATTTTAGACCTGTATTAATTGATATTTGGTCAAAACCATAGACAAAGAACCATCAAAATTACTGTGTTAAAATTCTTAAAGGGAGAATAAGATGGGATAAATCGAAGGGGCGTTAATTAACAGGAAACCGTTTATTTCAATATTATATTAAAATGGTTGGAAGCAATTTAAACAATGTAGGTACTACACTTCTGCAAAAATTAAAAACATCAGTCATCAATATAGATTTTAAAAAAAGTCAAGGGCACGATAGTACGATGTTCTATGGTACGATATACCTATAGCTTTTATATATTTAAAGCCATAATAATTAATAAGTAATAACATTAATTATTTGTTAAAAGAAAACAAAATTGTAACGTGATCTATAAGTTTACGTATTTGGCGTAATCTTTACGAAAATAAACTCGGTCTTAAGTACAAATTAATTTGCATTGTTATGATTAATGTGTTAAAAATGAAATAAAAATTAAAGTCAAACTTAAATCTTAATTCTTTTTAAGTTTTGAACATCACTACACCTGGTATTAATATGTAACGAATTTAACATAAAGTTAAAATCATATTACATTCATATGATAAGTGGTGCCATTTTTCAGGGGGAACGAAATGCCGTCTTCTATTTATACAAAATAATAAAATTTATAATATAATATACTATAATATACAGTGCACTTTTGTATCTACTTGTCCTACTATACAGGTGAATTGCCTACCTTACAAGTTATAACTTGTAATATTATATAGCTCGCAATTCGCATAATAAAAAGCGAGTTTCATTATTGCTCACTATGACCCTAAAAGTCTTATATTTTAGTTAATCGCCGGTATTTATTATTTTATTGTGATAAACCATAACGAACAAACCGTTTCTTTTGAATTCAAATTCCAAGACTGTCTTCCGAAGACGTACAAGTTTCAATAATATTACATAATATTTACATTATCGTAATTCGTAATATAAATAAACACAACTACGGCGACGAGAGCCAGTCAGGACACCCAACGAAAATATTGTATCAAATATTCAAATCGGAACGCGTCCGAACTCCGAAGTCCTGTTGAATGTTGATTAATGATTAGATAACATATTTTTATCATCGAAAATTTCTAATTATGATTATTTAAATGTGTTCAAAGTTCTAGCTCGCATTCCGAGTTTCCAACAATTTTCCGTTCGAATTCACTTGCCTTGTACGTGGTTCTGTAAGTACTAAAGGAAAATATAAATCAGTGACGATAATTTTGGGATTAGGGTGAATTCGACGATTGATTAGTCGGAACGATTTCCGGAAATCGTCCTTTCCCGGCAAACTATGAGCACTTTAACGTCGTTCGACGAAACTGAAGGACCAGATGGAACCCACAAGAGTGACAATGTCCCTGTCCGAGATAGAATTCCATCGATCAAGGTACTTTATGCATTTAAAATTACACACGTACACCCATTAGGTCATTCAAAAGACGGTTGTCTATTAACAAATGGATTCGATTATTTTAGGAAGTCTATAGTGAGCAGAGTCCTCTTGTCGACAAAACATTATATCAAACTATAAATTTACCTCGGAACATATCGTTTGGCTGTGAAAATAAACAGTACAGAACACAATATTTAGCCACGTTCATCGGTAAGTTTTCGAGTGTCCTACATATACACAGATTTATTTATTTTTTTCCAAATGTATTAATTTTCACATGTGATCATAGTAACTATTGGTGGGTTCATCATGGGCACAACACTTGGATGGACGTCTCCAGCTGGCCCAATGATGAAAAATGGCCAATACGGATTCCACATTACTGATGACGACATTTCATGGATTGCGTCGTGCATGCCACTTGGTGCAATACTCGGATGTCCGTTTATGGGTGGTCTAGTCAACATATTGGGACGTAAACGTCTGATGATAATGTTAACTATTCCCGCACTCTTAGGATGGGCGATGATAATCTGGGCTGATTCTGTAAATATTAATTATATTTATTAATATAATATAATCTCATATGTATGATATAAAAATTATTCTTTAAGGTGACAATAATCTGTATTGGCAGAATTCTAAATGGATTTGCAAGTGGTTCATACTCTGTGATTGTACCACAATACACCGCTGAAATAGCTGATAACGAAATACGTGGTACTTTGGGAACTTATTTTCAGTTACAAGTATTTTCAGGTATCTTGTTCACTTATGTCATTGGATCATATGTAAGTCTTAACTATATAAAAGTATAAAACTCAGTTTTATTTAAACTTTTATGCTCTTTTACAGTTAGATGTATTTGGTCTGTCTATTGCTTGTGCAATAGTTCCAGTGGTCTATTTTTGTTTGATGTTTTTCGTACCAGAAAGTCCAATTTTCTACCTAACAAAAGGAAATATTATAAAAGCTCGATGGTCATTGAAATATTTCCGTAGACCTTTTGGTCAGGTGGACCAAGAATTAATTACAATGCAAGATTCTTTGGCTAAAGTACAAGCAACAAACATGAATTTACATAACATAATAATTATTCTGTATGAAGTAATGAGTAAATAACATTTTTTTTCTTACAGACTAAAAGAGAAAAAGTTCCAATCATGAAAGCATTCCAAACTACACCAGCCAAGCGCGGACTATTCTTAGGCCTTGGGGTTATGGTTTTCATGCAGTTTACGGGATGTAACACCGTTATTTTCTACACCACAACTATCTTCAATGTAAATAATATTCTAATTGTTATAAATTAATATTTCTGAACATTTAAATTTATTTCAGGCATCTAGTAGCTCAATAAGCTCAAATTTATCCACAGTTATTGTAGGTATTATGGCTGTTTTGTCCACGTATGTGTCAACACTTGTTGTTGATAAATTAGGACGAAAGATTTTGCTTTTGTATTCTGTTATTGCAATGGGCATTTGTACATTTCTCATTGGTGGATTTTTCTACGCAAAGGATTCCAATTATGATGTCTCATCAATTGGATTTATCCCATTAGTGTCGTTGTGTGTATTCATAATATTATTCTCCATGGGTTTTGGTCCGATCCCATGGATGTTGATGGGTGAAATATTTCCACCTCAAATTAAAGGTAATAATACGTCCTCTCAGGATACATCGGGTTTTGCTATCAATAGTTTTGTCATTTGGTGTAAGCATCTTGAGTAGTATGCCAATAAAATGTAAAACAGCTTTGCTCCGAACTTAATATTCGCCAAAAACTATGTACTATACTAAGTTATTACCATTATTTTTGTTTATTTTAGGTATTGCTAGCTCAATAGTCTGTATGGCAAACTGGTTCTTTGTATTCTTGGCTACCAAATTTTTCACGTTATTGGTAGATACTATTTATTTATACAACACATTCTGGCTCTACACGCTGGTCAGTGTGTTGGGCACATTTTTTGTGGTATTTATTGTTCCTGAAACTAAGGGGAAGACCATGGAAGAAATTCAGTTGTTGCTTGGTGCATAACCTACTCTGTTATCAACAGAAAACAACGGATGTAAACAATTTCCGGAATCTTAAACCTTTAGCTTAAGTTGTGATGTATTTATTTTGTCTTTGAAGTTATTATTTTTTTTTGTTTTATACGCTTCTTAAAAGTTAACTTATGTTTGATTAAAACTTTTGTAAATTAAAAATATTCTTAGATGTCTTACTATTGTTTAAATTTAATATTCCATTCAACGTTTTGGAGTATGATATCTACTTAACGACTTATATCATAATAAAATGTCTACGATATGTTAAATTATTAAATTTTTTTAAACGTTTTTAAATGCAATTTGTATTCTTTTTACAGACAAATTTATTTCCAATTTGTATAATCCTTTCTAATTTTTAATCAATTTATGAATTATTCAATGCTCACTTGATTAATCTAATAATCTGATTAAATTCTATTAGTTGAATTATCAAATTGATCAAAGTTTCTATCGGGTTCACATAAATTGTTTGTTTTTGTCTTTTGTATAATTTGTACCTATATAACTGTAATATATTTATCAATATTTACAGGTTATGTACCTATCTTATGTGGATATAACTACATTTACATTTATCATAGGTATATAATTATTCAATATTTGCAATTTTGTCATAGTGTTCTAATCAAATAATGTTACTATAAACAGAAAATATTATTTTTTTTTTATAAATGTAAAAAATAGATATGATGGAATGATTTAAGATCCATATTTACTTGCAATATTCTTAATTACTGGGCATGACAATAATTTGATTCTAATAACTTAAATTTTTTTTTTTTTAAATATAAATAAAACAAATTAGGTGTTTAGTTAAACATTTAATATTTATTACTAAATATATTTTTTTTTCTTACAAACAAAACAAATTTTTGGTTAGGTTCTTAAATATTAGTAAAAATGAATTTAAATTATTGCACTTCACAGTATTAAGTGTTATAAATATAATAATACACAGTGCAAAAGATACTTTATAAAAGCATTTTTAAGTAATAAAAATAAATATTAAACTTTTAATGATAACTAATTTTAGTAGGATTATTTTTTTTTTTTGTGAAGATCATTTAAATAATACAATTGGATATAAAATGAATTGAAACAGTCTTTTAGCACATTTGACCAATTCGTCATCAAATGATTTATGTCTAACATTGTTGTTGATGACTTGAACCTTGGAACATGTCAAACATCCAACCGAAGATGCTTGTACGAATGGATTTTTGGCTGTTAATATACCAAATTTGTTACCAGACAACTGACCTGAAAACCATACATGGTCATTTTCCCTTAAACTTTTTGTTGCATTGTCCATTATGATGTCTTGACTATTGGTTAGCAGTGTTGTTATATCGCCACTGTTGCCCCAAACACCTTCATTACTCATTTTTATTTCTATTTCATATGTATAACGATTCCATTCGGATAAGTGGCAAATATCAGATAGCTTTGAGCTCACGTTACAACCATAACTGTCTGAACATGTTGATAATCGTTTACCCAGCAGACAAGTCAATGGATTCGATATAATCTAAAATAAAATATTTAAAATTAATTAAATGATAGCATTTTTTCCATATAAAACTTACTTTTGGAAAGAAGCTTAAGACAGCTAAAATGGGATTATATACTGAAACAACCTTGCTGGATTTTATATAACCGTCCCATTGCACATTTTGACCAATTAATTGTGAACAGTCAATGTCAGCCATCACAGTTGTCTCTTGAGAATTTTTACCAATATCTTTGTTACAAAATTCTGAGAAATCATTATATGTTAAGTGATTGTCAGCAGGCGGCTCAATCCATTGTTGTAAACGCTCATAGTTGTTAAAAACACATATTGTAGTACCGATTAAAACTATAAGAACCTATAACAAATTACAGTTATTTACTAAGCTAATAGTTTGGATATTAATTCAAGTACCTGCAAATACGTATAAAATGAATCGGTGCGAAAACCTTTACGTTTGAAATATTGCAAAACTATATGTAAGATCCACATAAATATTAGAACAACGGGCAGTTGAATAATCTGATATATTGTCTCAAAGTCGTTTCCAATAGTGACAAATGGCAAGAAAATACCAGTAATCGGAAACAGTATAAACACACAGACTAAGGCTAATATACTACGAACTAGCCCATACCACGTCGACTCTGAAAAACAATTATCAACATTATTATTAGTTGAGTCACTAGTTTAGTTTTCAACTAAATATTATAATATACCTTGAGAAGCAACTAGAGCCATTTGCCACCATGAAAGTGTCATGCAATGTGGTATTAAGTCTGTGTAGATTCCTCTCCAATTATTACGTGCAGCCATTTTAACCATAATAGCTGGTAATATTAAATAAAATAACGCTCTAAAGTTGAGACAAAATTCAACACCGTTTCCTAGAGAATAATAATTGTATGTAGTTAATATAATATAGATAATAAAAACATATTCAAGAGTTAACTTACCGATGACATGTGATGCAAACGTTGGTACATGCAAATCAAGAAATCTCCAACCTTTGCTAACTACTGTATCAGTTTCATATGGATATTTTGCTAGCACATTGACGCAAAACGATAACAGCGCAATGAGATCTATGCTTTTGGTCTTGCCCAGTTTGGGGCCAGATAACTATTACAATACATACACATATTTATTACATAAAAGATACATTCTTAAATGTAATATACCAATTTAAAATAAATAAATAGTAAGCGTAGTATAGTTACCGAAAACGAATATAGTGTATAAAACGTCAAGCAAATTGAAACAATAGTTAATTCAGATTGAAACATGGTGTCTGAATCAATTACAGTCTTCATAAATAAGTGAGCGCCTAATGACGCAAAAAAGAAAACATATGGCTTAAGAGTGTTCATCAAATGTTGGTATTCTGCTTCTTGAGCACTGAGACAACCACCACTGTATGTGATGAATAAATTTGACCATCGGCGGAATCGTCCATAATCTCTTTTTGCACATAGAGCACATACAGTAGCAACCACCATTGCAAGCAATGATCCATAAAATAGAATATAAGGAATCAACAAACGAATACCATCCAAGCCCAATATAAAACAGAGAAGTGTAGTTATCAATGTTGGAGCATGAAAATATGAGAATGGATTTAATGGCAGCTTGGAAAATCTTTTATTCAATCTCTCTTGAAGGCAAAGATTATAATTGTGAATAATGTACACTGGCTGGAGAAATAAGTCACAAGTAGTAGATATGGCATTTTTATTTTCTTCAATGGTGAGCATTTTTTGCACAAGTGGCATTTGTCCACGTGAAAAATCTTTGGCAGCATTCACTAATACATCTTCAGTAAGTTTTTCACCAGATTCATTTATTCTGGATTTCCAGTCTAAAACAAACACATATTATATATTATATTATAATTTATAAAATATACATGCACTTATTTAATCATGACAAACTTAGGCATGTATACAATTAGAAGATACATTAAACAATAAATGTGATAATATAATATGTATCTATATTCTGGGGAAAACGGGTTATTATTTTTCAAAGGTTCTATATTGAGCACAAAAACAATAGTTATTGTAGCATTCACTAATTTCAAAGGTATAGTTATATTTTTATTGCTATAATATTTTTTAATACCTTGCCGAGATGATTTTAAGCATTTGTATTCTTTAGAGTTTTCATCTACTTTAATTATGTCTGAGCTATTAGATTTGGTGCTACAAGCTTGATTTAATTCGTCTTTCAATTGGTCACTAGTTATAAAGTCTTCACCAGCTGACATCCTGCAATAACAAATGTATTAAGTACATAACATGAAGAATAAAATTACACTATAGCTAATATATGACTGAATAAAGAGCACAATCAAAATGTAGTAAAAACTGAAAACATTTATGAAATTTGCAAATGTATTATGGTATTTTGCTTAGTTGAATTATTTAAATTTAGAATCAACTTAAAACTCAGTATTTATCTATCATATTAATATGTCTATATATCTAAGTCAGTTACGTATTAATAATTATTAAGTACTTAATAATTTATAGTGATTTAATATAATTAATTGAATAACACGTTTTTTAATTTTTGATTAGTTAAAAGTTGTTCATTATACAGAAACCCTCTTTATTACAACCGCATATGTTGTACCAATCTTACAAGCATGTAAGATGATAAATTTGCGTTAAGCAGAACTATTTTGTGTTATTAAATAGATATAATAGTGAATTGATATATTATCAAACTTTAAGGTAAAAATATTATCTACATTTCTATAATACTTCAATTATTATAGAAAAATCAACACACCAAATAAACACAATAATATTCTTATCTTGTATAATAGATTGGTATCTCTAATATTAAAGCTTACAACACAAAATTGGTTCATTAAACGCAAATTTACAAATTATTGTAAGACTTAGACCATAAATATGGGTATGTCATCCTCGTAATCGAATATTAAGTTAATTTTTATTCTGAAATATTATATTATACACAAATGTTAATATTTTTAATCATAACAGAACAGTACCTATCAAATATTTCGTGTGCCGTTTTTTGAATGATTTTATCCTCTTGAGAAGTTTCCAGACAAACTTTGACATCCAACCAATTATGTTCAGTGATACCTAAATAAGTATTCAGTAAACAAATTAATGCATCATAAGTTTTTAAAAAATAATTTTGAAGCTGAGATACCTACCTGTTTATAACATTAGTGGGTATGATTAATAAATTACTAATAAATAATAGGCTTAATTAAATTATGAACAAACCTTTTCCTGTGTCAAGACATTCTCTTAAAAGTTCAGTTGCCTCTTTATGTCCTTGCGACGAAGCCTTGATCAGCCAATAAACACCTAAACTAGCATTTTCTTCTTGGTCTTTTTCATCTTCTGTATAGTAAAAAAAGGTAATTTAAAAATTATAAATATTTTAATAGAAGTTTTAATAGAGCCTACCTAATTGTAGTAGAAAAAAAAATGCTTTATTCTTAAATGTCTTATAATAAATAAATAAATAATAGAAATCATTCATAATTCATAGGTTGATATGAGAGTATCTAAATAAGTCTTACCGCAGTTCTCGTTCAACAACTGTTTGGCCAAATCGACCTGTGAATCGGGCCATCCGTCTTCTGCCAAGAAACTTCCGAAACGGTTGTATCGACTCTGGGTTCGATCTATACAGGGTGAAAAATAAAGATAAAATACCAAACATATTTCATATAATATCAAATAATGATGTGTCATTACTCAGTAAGGTCCACTGTTTCCTTCGCGTCGACTTCTGCCCGATTATGGGATCGGCCATATCCTCAGCCAGTTTGAAGAGCACGGATCTCGAGGAAATCAAAAACAAAACACTTATCGTACAGGGTGCAAACAATGAGGGGCTTAAGGTGAAGGAGCACGTGACATCTCGAGGTGGTGCCGATCGAGTTGTGGTGAATGGTAAAAATAGCTATAATCAGTGTATCGGTTATTATTTTATGAATGTCCGACGTCGGAATCCCAAGACTGAAATGCGAATCGCGTATTAAATTCCGTACTAAGGGGAATGTTGAATAATCGTGTCTCCGTTTGTCAGACAAAACACACAGCCGTTATTCGGATCGCTGCCAAATACACTCGGCGGCGGATCGTTGATCTTCGACCCCCAGGACCCCGAAAATAACCTTTTACGGCATTTAACGTAATAAATATAAGTATATATTATGTAAATTCAATGCGAAAATATACTCGAGATAGTAAGTTGATACTGTCGTCGTTGATATTATAACATTGTTCTATATCTATAGACGGACCCCCTCGTTGATACCGCAGAAGTCGTAATCATGTCCAGTTGTTCGTGAGGGGCTAATTGATCAAAAACGACAACAGACTGAAAACGCCATAGATAATAACCGTTTTGTGTACCAATTAAAAAAAAAAAAAAATACAAAAAAGCTTAAAAAGCAACTATAATATTCTGCCCTTCTAGTTATAGAGCTAAAAAAAAAACAATAAAACTATGAGAAATTATTATTTTGTTATCTAAAAATAAAATTGAATTTTAGATTCTGAGTGGAACGATGAATGTATTGATTTTACAATTATGTGTGTTTTTTTATTTTTGTGTCTGTCATCACTTTTTAGGACAGTAAAAGTGCTTGGATTTTCTTCAACAGTATCTTTTCTGATAGGAAAGTGAATCTAGTTTATACTTAGGGGGGTAAAAAGTATAATTTTTAAAGTAGTTTTCAAAAGCGCAAAAGAAAAATTAAGGTACAACTGGAATTTTTACACAAAATCTGTTTTCGAAAAAATCGATTTTGGTTTTTGGTGCAACTCTTAAAAATGACCCTATATACATGAAATTTCACTGAATGTTAAATTAGCATTTTCTATACACCATACAATTTTGAAAATATTTTGACTCTTTTTGAGCTGTTTACTGACGTTTTCAGTCTTCAATTTCATAATTTTTTTTTCTATAAATATCAATAAACTTTTATCTGTTGGGCCAAAAAGTATAAAAATTTAATACAAGGCTCCTGATATATTGTTACAATATCAGTTGAAAAATATTAAAAATACATAGGCACAATTTTTTTTTTATAAGCATTTAAAGATCGAATTTTGACAAAATTTATCAAATTTAAAATTGAACAATTATTTTGGAGTTAAAATATATAAAATGTTCAACTTTTATATCTAATGATTGAAAATTTAAAACAAGATTAAACGTAAGTAGTTAATTCTGTTACCAAAAAATCTAAAAAATACACAGACACAGTTTATTTTTATAGTCATTTTAAGTTCAAATTTGAACGAAATTACATAAAAAAACCTAGAATAACTATTTTGGTTATTTTGTTATGATTGTATAATATTATTCGTGGGTACTTGAAACTTCTAAAGTAGGTAAACTATTGTATATCTATGATAGTATCAGCGTTTGTTGTTGATGTATAACGCGTTATAAGTACCTAATGGATATTGTGATATGATTAATTTGGAATTTATTATAGGTACCTATTATAAGTCAATTTTTTTTTTAATACCATAGATAAGTATATAATATGTCTTATACCTATAGACTGACATACCGTCTCCGCTCAGAATCGTTTTTTTCTACAATGATATTATATCATTGAATTCAAATTTAATACCATCCATTATACAGTCACTCCATTTGTAACCTACTGTACAGCAGAGCACCTTTTTAAGATTTAAATGGCTGATTTAAAATTTGTGTGACCTGTAGTGTCGCAGTTGGTTATTAGTTACTATATACTATATATATTTATATATACATGTAAAATACATGTACCTAATAATTATTATACGAATATATAATATTATGTTATGTATATTATATTATTATATATAATGTATACATAGTAATATAGTATAAATATGTATAATGTATAAGGTATAATATACTGCATAACCACATAGGTATCTATACCCTAGGACCTAGGCAGTGGCGTTATTTCAGTTTTTATTAGACTAGGGCAATTTTTCACTACTTTTCCGACTCAACATTTTTTTCACTCAGATTCTCATAGCATAGTACCATAGTGGTAAACGGGGGGTGGGGGGCTTGTGGCAAATGTACCTACTTAAGGTTGATGTAAATACTAGACTGGGGCAAATGCCTCAGTTGGCAGTTGCCCTCCCCCAAATGACGCCACTGGACCTAGGTATTTAGGTAGCTTTTGTAAAATTATATTAATATATTATATGTTAGCCATTAGGTAGGTATATAACTAAATACTAATTTAGTTCAAATATTTAAAAGTATAATTTATTATTGAAATATTTAGAAAAAATTCCAGTATCACCTCAATTGCCTGTAAAAGTCTACTACTTATAAGCACTCTATTTTGGTTGAAACTTGTAAAGAAGGTACTGCCTAAGTATATAATAATGAATAAGTTATGAAATGTTTTTTGCCTGTTGGTTGGTCTTAATCAGAAGTTAAAGTGGGATTGGCGTAGGGGGACTCAGTTACCATACCTCTGACTGCAGTTAAAAATCGTCCCCTTTAATAGACGCCCGCAGGGGGTGACGGGAGGGGCCATTTCCTCAAGTTTATAAGCTCTTGTCCCCTTAAACAAATTAGGATTAACATTATTCAGGGTTAAAAGTGGGACCTCACTTGGGACAATCGCTGTTTTTACACATTATACATATCATTAATATATTATTCTAATAAATAATTAAATAAAATGATACATGGAACACTTAAAACTCTAGGAAAAATTGAAGACATAAGCTCCCCCCCTTGATTTTTTTTACCACTTTAAGCCCGGGTCTTAATATGTTTTAGAGTTTAATAAAAGAGAGGTGATAGGCGATAGCCTATAGGGGCAAAGGCGCTAGGGACACAATATTTTTATGTTTCATTGTTGTGCTTGTACTTCTACAGCTCTACTATTTTGTATTTATTTTCCATGTCAAGCATCATTGGCGCCCTCATGGAATAATATTAAACAATAAACCAGTGGTTCCTAAACGACTACGGCACCCTTAGGAAAAAGTTTCGTGAAACATGGAACTCCGATGTCTATAAAACGAATATTTTATAGCAATATTATGTTAGTAACTATTATTTAGGTGAACTTTTTTTCCCAAGTACCTACCTATAATTTAAAATAATTTTCACACGTCTGGAGGAACCCTTGAGATTGTCCCCTTAGGTTCCGCGCAACACACTTTGGGAATCGCTGCACTAAACAACAATAAATAATAATATTTTTATATTACGGCAGTAGGTATATATACAATAATAATAGGTACAATTAAAACATAATATGTTATTGGAACATAAATATATAATATAATATATTATATTCATACATGTTTATATTTGTAGAAATAGTTACAATAATGACTATATTATAGTGACTTATATAATTATTAATTGTATTATAAATTACAAATTGAGTAGGTATTGATGACAATATGAATATAAATATGAGATAGAAATGAGCTAAGGGCATAGATTACTTTTAAGTTTTAACTAAAGATTAACTTTTTAACGTGTTCAAATATAATTTGAAATGGTTATAATAATACATGGTAGGTACATTTTCTATAATATAAAATTATAGGTAGGTGTTCGCAATATTCATTGGACATTGCAGAATATGATCAAAAGACTCTTTTAGTTTATTAAATTACAAGTATTGATCGTTTAAAATGTATAGAAGTTATCAACTTACAAGTTACAAGTATGCAAAACATTTAGTCAAACAATTATATTTGTAAATAAGCTAATAAAACTATAAGAATGATTTTACAAAATTCAATATTTTAATAGTTTGATTAATATCTATTCTTATTTATATTTTAAGACATTCGGCACATGCAGTAATAACTAATAGCAGTATATACACGAAAATATAAAGTATATTTTGAACAAATAGATACATACCAAATGTCTAAGTAATAACTAATAACTATATATAATAAATAATAATGATAATAAATATAATATAATATATTAAACGATTTGGTAACAAAATAAATCATGACTAGATAGAGACTCTCGTGAGTCGTGGCTATATCGCTATTGACTATATATTATTATATAAATATTAAATGGTAGGTCGTAGCCCGTAAGTAGGTACACATATTATTTCAAAAATGTTGGCTGATTTCAATAATATAAAAAAGTTATATATATATAAAATATATAACATAAAACATAGTTATAATTTAAGTAGGTAACAAAAAATTCTGTTGACGAAATGTATTGCAGACAAATACTGAAATACTATACAAATAATTACGAATAGATAATTACACAAAATTCTCTATAGGTACTTACAATATTTAGATAACTTTATTGGCACAATGAAACTAAAATAAAACAACGAAAAATATCTACCTAAAGTTCTATTTGTGTGTAACTATGAGACCTCTCGAAAATGTGTAATTTTACTTTAAAAATCATAACATTCAAATATATTATTATATTAATTCAATTTTTTTTTATCTTTGACAAAATCGAGAGTAAGTATACCTTATAAGACTTCTTACCCCGTGTTCTAGATATGTACATTTTAGTTACAGTATAAAAAGTCGCATTGTATGTTATATTTAGATGCAGAGGTATATAGTCGTGAACTCGTATGAAGAAGAGTTCTATATCGGTTATAAATGAGGGTAATATAGGTATATATAGCTGATAAGTGTGTGTATACTTTTGGTTTATACATATAAGGTTAACGGTTTTTTGGGCGATTGATCAAATGCCACTTGAAGCTTAAACAGTATTGTCGTGTATAACCTATAACCGGAATTCCGAATAATATTGCAGAGCGTATGTTAAGAGAATATAAAATTACACGCACCCGAGGCGCTTTGAAAAGGGTTATTTTCACATTTAATTATTTAGAAGTGATATGGTTGGTACTTGGTAGGTAATCGTATTTTATTTTACTTCAGTATTTGAGTTAATATTATGATGGTATTATTAGTATGATCGGTATATTACGGTGCAGTGTATCGTTATTACGATGTATTTTACGGTATTCTAGAATGTTTCGGAAATGTAATACTGGTATTTTGGTACGTACCAGTATCAAATTTCAATATAGGTATAGGCAATGGTGGGCAAGTTAATGAAAATAATTAACTGTGGAAAGTTAAGTTAATTCATTTAAATTGCCTTCAGTTAAGTTAAAAGTTAACAAGGAAAAAAAAATTAACTAGATAAGTTTAAAGTTAAGAGAGAAAATAAAATTAACTTATCTCAGTTAAAAAAAAGTTAATTTTTTTGAAGGTACAATATTTTTAAGTCATATACTACCATAATATTTTGTTATACAAAAACATTTACCAAGATATTTAATACTGTGTAAAAAATTAAATTATTATAATACATAATTCGAAAATAAATTACTAAAATCGTAAAAAAGTCGACCAATCGGTATTGCCTAGTTGATTACGCATGACTCAAAAATTAAATTAACTTAACTGCATGACAATGATAATTAACTATAAAAAGTTAAGTTACTACAATAAACATTTTAACTGAATAAGTTAATAAGTTAAAAACAAAAATAATTAACTAGTTAAGTTAAAAAGTTAAAAAAAATTAACTTTTTAAGTTAACTTTAACTTTTTAAGTTAACTTTAACTTTTTAATAAGTTAATGCCCACCTTTGGGTATAGGTATACTGTATACTGTACCTATGTAAACTGCAAACATATACCTATATTAATACACTTAAAATATATTTTAATTAATTGCGAGGTTAGGCATTAAATTAAAGCAGTATTTTAGAAATCTAGTGTAATAAAATTCGAAATTATTCATAACCTCCACTTTGAGAGTTGAATACTTGGACACTTTCCTTCAATATTCCTATATATACACAGTATACAGTCGTAACGCTATTTATATATATAATATACATTCAATACATTTAAAAGCGTAAGTATAAAATTAATACAATTGCACAAAGTACGCCTAAAATATAGTGTATCATATAGGTACGGATCTTGTTGATACATTTGCAGGACTATAGAACCTATTAATAACATTATAATATGCTATTATATTATATATATATATTTAGACTTAGACTAGTACAGTAATGCACTAATGCACTATGAAATAGACAATGGTGTATATAGTAAAACTTCCATAAGTATTTCCAGGTGTCATGGGCAACAGAAGAATTCGCACTATCTAGCTATATAGAGAATTTCGGTAAATAGAATTAAATATTATAGGTTCAATTAGGTTTGGTTCTCAAAAATGTTTCGTTAAACAGAACATTTTGTTAAATGGAAGTTGGTTACATGGAAGTTCCACTGTATTATATATTAGTATCATATTGAATGCATATTATACAGATTTATATTATGTTTGGCTAACTACGCGTACGACTTTTCCATGTGATACATGTCGCCTAGCAGTCTCTGTATGGGTATGTCGCCAATGGTTTCCTTGAAGAACAGCCTCTCGATGGTCGCCTGTCGGACTGCCCGGAGATTGGGCAACATTAGCAACAGCCGTCCGAACCTTGTGGGCTGTCTCGAGTACCGACCCCGCACATAATCGCCCAATATGCACTGCGCCTGGTCTTGGAGCATTTCCACCGGTTGCGCGTCGATCAAGCCCGGTGTTTCTACACAAAAATACATTTTTTAGTTGTTGAATTTTGTGAAAAAAAATTATAAACAGAAACATAAGTAGGTACCTATGCCTATATGATATAATAGTTTCTTTTAAATAAATATAATATTATGACTTAAGATTATGACATGTCTGATGAATATATATTATTATCCATAACTTTTTATCAAAATGTATATTATAAATAAGCGTTTTTTTATACTGTGAACAAAATTTAATAACAATAATTTACTTTTTTTTTTTAATAATTTATTGTTTTTACTCGTATGTAGAAGTAGGTACTAATTTATTGTATAATTGTATAATATATTATGAAGGGTTATGGGGAAAACGATAATAGTCAGTATTCCTAAGATGTTCAGTATTGTAGTTTTAAATAGTGGGACTCTGGCCTTTTTTCCCCGTTATGGTAATATTTAAACCTGTATTATATCTTTGACCGTGATCTTTTTTCCATAACTCGATTCACGTGTCGATTCGTAATGAAACTAACCAAAAGGTACTATAATTTTTTGATTTTTTCTTTTTTTTCACTATGATCGGTTTTCCCCGTAACCCTTCATATTAGTATAGGTAAACAACATTTTCTATACAATATTTTTGAAATAGGTAACAAACATTTTAACGTCGAATTTTGATTAAAATTCACCATATAGTAATTCACCACTCACCTGGGGTGAATAGAATAACCGCTTTCATGCAACCGCACTCGCTGCCATCAGGTGACAGTTGCCGAAAACGTGCCAATATCTCTTGTATAATTTTCATTTCATTGTTGACCTTTGTATCGTCCGCTGGCAGCCTTTCGCGAGCCTTCTCTGAGTTTAATAGTGGTGATAAATCCCAAGGAATGGACCACTGGGCCAAGTGTAACAGGAACAGTTCTTTCCACGATTCTTGTAACAGTAGCAACTGTGTTACAGATAAAACAAAATCAGAATTTTAAAATGCGAGCGTCTATAATATTTTATATTACTAGTTATTATTATGCCTACGTAAAGTTGAAATATAAGAAAACAAAATATTAAGTTAATACAAGGGCGTAACTAGAAATTTTACTATGGGGTCAAAAGAATCATCTCATGTAATCGTATTAATGCATATATATATATATATATATATATAGGTAGTCACATATAGTTTTGTTTCAAACTATAAGAAACAAATTCATTTTATAGTCTATATAGGACCTATATTATAGGTATGTTATTATGTTAATATTAGGCTATATACTGATATACTATCAGTGTGGCATATATGCATAACTATTATAATATTTGGTTGGTGGAGATGAGATCTGCAGAAAAAAACCTTAAGTGTATAATATATGTACGAAAAAAGGTGGATATACTTTTGTAGTTGTTTATAATGTGTCAAAACAAAAAAAATTGTCTATAAAAAAATAATTGTAGTAGATCTATTACAATTATTTTCTCAAGACTCTATAGCCCCTAAAATATTTAGTGCTTATAAATAATATATACAGACATAGCTAGTGCTGCACGCCTGCACCACGAGCTGTATTACCACTGCAGTATAATATAAGTATATTACCTATGTATGTCTTTATAGCCTATATTAAGTATATTGACCGTAAAGAGTATGAAGACAATTGATTATAATTACCAATCCTGGTAATATACTATAATATGTAGATATTATTATTAGTTATTACCTGGTCATGTTTGGAAAGGGTCTGAAACGGAGCCAAGCATCGGACCCATCTAACAGCCATGAAAAGTAATCGAGCTGTGGTCTCCTGTAACACAATAAGAATAATTTATTGTTAAATATTAAATTGATCCCAAAATTAAACTATTTCGTGTTTATCTAATACATTTTAATTACAATTTCGGTTGTTTCATACCTATTTACGTTGTTTGCTATTAAGATAAATTTCATTAATATTTATAATAATAATAAACGTTTAAATTCTAAATGAAAACATTATAGGTATGTATTTAAGTGCTTATATAAGTTTCGAAACCTCTGAAATTATAAGTATTTATAACTTAGATAAAACTGTAGAAACTAAAGTATCCGAATATCCGATGAACTATTGTATAGTATTATACCATATAATATATATATAATTTAACTCTAAACAAGTTCAACTTAGTATACAATATACTATATATAGTATAGCTATATTTCTAGATGTCAACAAAATTTAATATTTCAAGAATTTTTTCAAACTATTAAAACTTTGCACATTATAAATTAAATTTGAATTTAAAAAACTTTTACTGTGGCAATGACTTTATTTTTTTCTTATTTCTGTAAATTACATTGTATTATAGAAAGCTTGAATATAAAAATAGTAAAACAAAAACCATTTATCTTTACAAAACATTTTTTTAACATTAACATACATTGTATAAATATATGTATTTGTTAAATGTATTCGTACTGGGTCGCCATTTTTAATCTTCAATCACAAGCGATTGGATAAAGGGGCACACCTTTTGCCACCCGCAGAAAAGTAGGCGGGCAGTCAAAAAGTCAACCCTCGCGTATAAAATATAATCCCTTACCCCAGTGCGTATACAATCGACTCGATGTGTTCAAATGTCAGTTATCTACAGACCTACAGTGTACAGCCAATGTCAATATTAGGTACATCTATTATCGAAAGTGCAACAGAATTCTGTCAATATTTACTGATTTGTCTGATTTGTCTGATTTGTCAAATCCTGAACAATAATTTAAAATTGTATACAATGTATTATAATTGATATGTATATAGGTCAATATGTTAACAAGTAACTATTAACTTTACCTAGGTACCTATTATATGTATTATGACAACGGAACATTATAGGCACTATTGATTAGTTATGACTATTATAATTTATAATTTAATAGGTGTCTAACGATTTACTGTAAAAGAATAATATATATATTATTTATACTATAGGTATTAACTATATTATTATAAGTTTCAAAATATAAAAAGGTTAAAATAATACAAAAAATTGATATTTTATCGTATGCGATGTTGTCATGTTGATGATGGTAATATTACGATTGAGTATATCACGTTTGGAATGGTAAAACCTGCCTACTTATTTAATAGTATTTCAAACATAAGTTTTTAAAAAGTGATACCACTTGAATAATTACTTAAAGAAAAATAGAGGTAGACCGCATACTATACTATATGACAGCCATTATCCATGCTATAATAATGTATAAACGATGCTATAATGACTATTATTGTTGTATAAAAAAATAATAGGTTCTATATAAATCCATTATATTATAATATACTAGCTGTTTACTAAGACTACAATTCTACATATTATATTATAAAATATATATGTACCTATATAACAATAACCAGTAGAGTACACACAAGGGGGGTGTTCTAACCCCCCCCCCTCCCACTGCCATCACTAATATATTTTTACTATATATGTATAAATGTATAACAATTGATAACATTTAAAAAATACATGTATGTACCTACTACATGCGTATAATGTATATTTTTTTTATGTAACCCATCCCACTGAAAATATCTGCAGTGTAGGTCCTGCTATTAACTGACAACTGAGTTTTATCTCAATTGCGATGGTCATTCTATATCTCCAAAGGTAGGCAAGTTAACTTGCAGGACCTACACTGCAGATATTTTCAGTGGGATGGGTTACATAAAAAAATATATATTATACAAGTTAAGTTAAGTTAAGAGGACACAAGATCGATAAGTTAAAAGTTAACAGTTAACAAATAATAAATTTAACTCGATAAGTTATAAGTTAATATACAAAAAAATATTAACTTAACTCAGTTTAAAAAAATGTAATCTATTTTTTTTTTAATTAGTATGTAAATCACATAAAGAGTGAATGTTTCTTTCTGGTTTCTAATTTATAAATTATAAAAACTATTTTATTGAACTTTTATCATAATGTACGAGTACACTGTATACAATTTTACTTTTACTTTACTATTATTTACTAATTTAAACTATACTCATCTCAAATTAATAATTTAACAAATATATTTTTTTATATCGTATAGCAATTGAATATCATAATACGTGAAGATTAGTACATGACCTTCATATATGTATATTATAAGTTATATAACATTAAAACATAACAATTGTCAATTTGTAATTTAAAATTATTAATTTAATTAAAAACATTTATAATTGCAACTCGCATAATTATTAATTTACAACTTCATAAAATATATTAATATAAACAAAATTATGTTATCGAGAAAAAGAACAAAAATGTTTGTGTTTTTGTATTGGATTATTTTTATTTTAAACTGATATAGTAATATTTAAGTATAAACGAAAAATTTCAAAATGTTTTTAATTTGAAGGATTTCTTAAAATCAACTGAAAAAAGCTAAGTTATTGCAACTGTAAATTAAACTAGTTAAGTTCATAAGTTGATTAAAAAATAAACTAACTAGTTAATGCCCATCTTTGTATATCGCTATAAGTTCATAAAAATAATTTTTTATCTTAATAAAATAAAAATAAATTAGGTCCATATGTAAATTTCTTTATTCATCTTTTATCATCTTTCTTTTATCAAAATTTCTACATTTGAAATCGAGTGAATATCCAATATTGTAAAAATTTGAACTTTAAATGCTCATAATAATTTAATTTGACATTCCGGTGGTAATTTTTTTTAATGTTAAAAAAAATCTTTTAAAAAAAATCTTGACCATGTATTTTCAATACTTTTCAACTGCCATTGTAAAAATATAATATGAGAAATATCGTATTAAATTTTTAAGCTTTTTGAGCCTACAAATTTTGACATCTATAGAAAAACACCAAAAAAAAATTAAAACTAAAAATGTCCGTAAACAGCTTAAAATAAGTCAAAATATTTTGAATATTGAATAGTTTACGATGTAAAGAAAATGCTAATATAAACATTCACTGAAAATTTCATATATCTACGATAATTTGTTTACGAGTTGCACCAAAAACCAAAATTTATTTTGTTAAAAACCAATTTTGAGTAAAATATATAATAACCATGCAGTAAAGGTGTTATATATAATCAGATAAATCTATTATACGATTAAGATAAATTATTTTAAATTTAAATTACCTGTAAGACTTCCCAAGTTGGTGACAATGACAACGATAGTGAACTCTGAGGACTGGTCGGTTGCGGTATTCCAATAGGTGACGAGGCTTCAGACATCTTTGCGCTCCATATCAATTCCTGTGAGGGGGAAAATAATTAACGATTTTTTAATTAAAAAATAATTCCTAGTGAACATGTTACATCAACTATATGTATGCAATGGTCAAACAAATACCATATAGTAGGTATAGCATTATTATGTGTGTATAGGGTTTATTTAGAATACATAGCTGAGCAACAGTGAACACTCATATACAATGTAATAAATTATAATGTCATAATTTGTTACATCCCAATTAATTGTTGAATAAAAAAAAAGTTTCCAATAACTATTGAGGGTATTTGTTTTATAACTTAAAAAATGTTTTAGAATAATTACATTTTTGACATGGTGGCTTTTGGGTTTTTACTTTGTAGTGTCTTTAAGCAACCGATATTTTTAATTTCCTATTATGGGGCCAATTTTGTAACTCGCAAGTACCTAATAGTCGCATTATTTCGGTACAATAATGTATACATATTTATAAAAAGAAAAATGCGATTATGGTTGCGTATTTATATATTTACCCCACGACGTAACACTGGTGTTAACTATACACTGCACGAGGATTGGGAAGTTATAATATATAACACACATATTATACTTATACACACATAAGAGTAGGCATGAAAAAAAATTTTCCGAGTCAACGGCGTAAATTAAATAAAAAATAAATCGAATATAAATATAAAATAACATGTACCCATATAATATTATAATATATATATAGAGCAGTCGTATAGCCGGCTCGTCACCGCCATCGCATCACACGTCGCCGCCGCCGCACACCGATGCTAATAGCGATAAAAGTCGAGCTTAAGCCCGAGGGTCGACACAATGTGTCAATGTGATGTGTAAAATACTCGACACACATTCAACGTTGTACATAATATAATTCATATATATATATGTGTGTACGTATTTATACATATATTTACACGATCGTACGCGTCCGTGTGTGAAGTAAACGTATAATACGGTAAAGCCAGAGGGCGTCTTTGACGTCCACGAACAAAGGGTTCGATTGCTGCTAAAACCCGCGAGGACCATGTGGTCCGGTTCTCACATCAAAACGTCCACGCGCGGGGGTGGGGGGCTGACTCATCGTGCGAGTGCGCACTCTTCCACCCCCGCCACAGCATCATCCTCCTCTCTGCACTACCGGTCCGCTCGCCGCCGTCCTCTAGCTCAGTGTATATTATATCTGCAGGACGACACACACTCCTTCAGCGGCTGCAGTATGTATTACACATGTCCTTATATTATTTGCAGTGTGCAATACGTGCGTGCAGTGGTATACCTTATCCTGGCCAAATATTTCTATTAGTTTCAACACTCGAAATGCAAATGTGTAGCACCTCCCGACTTTTTTGTATATATATTATATACCTCAGTGGCGTATCTTGCCCCCCTCCCCCATAGGCTGTATATAATATGCAAAAGTTTTCGTAGTCCTAACTTAAGGCCTCTAACTTTAAAGGCGGGGTTACTGGATAAAATTTAATATCGTATACCTACGCCTAATATGTATTATAATATTATTATAACATTAGAAATTAAACGAAAACATAACGATTTTGCTTACCTGACATTTTTCGGCCGACATGAGTATCTGCAAGAGCCCGGGCGGCGGCGGCGGCTGTTGTTGCCCCAAGAAAACGTGTCCCTGCGGCGGCGTGGGCGGCAAAAGCGTGGGCGGCGGCGGTGGCTGCTGCTGTTGCTGTGGAATCGGCGTCGGCTGTTGTTGCTGCTGTTGCTGTTGCTGTAGATGATGGTGGTGTTGCTGTGACGGCGGAGCAGGTGGCATGGGCGGCAGGGCCGTGTCCATCGGCGTTTTCGGGTAAGCCGAAGACGTCTTTTGGATCATGTTGCTGTGGTCAGAGGTCAGCGGGATTTGGCCGGGTGGCAGCTGGTGGTTGACGGCGGGCTGCGGCAAGTCCTTCATCGGGTGGTGATGGTGATGGTGGTGGTGATGGTGCAACTTTGGTTTGCGTGGTCCTCGCTCGTGTTGCACCGCTATATATATATGCATATTATAATGTTAAAATATTATGATAGTGTATATATCATAACAATAAAGTCTCGCGTCATTACGCGCACCCTGCACATCACCCCGCCGTCCCCACGTATAATAACAATAATAATATTATATTTCACAGGGGGTGGTATATATTGGTAAGAAATAACGGAGGAGTAAGGGAAAATCTAGACAAAAGAAAAACAATTTGTTGAATATATATTAATTAACACTCAAGTATATAGTCATAGTCGAAAGTTTAAATTTATATTCGCGGTGTATACAAGTTGAAATTTTAAGTTTTAAGTATTCATAATTACTAACTAACGTCATTTCAACTAAACATGCCAATCTTCCATAACTATAATATTCATACATATTCTTGATAGTTGATAGTGTGTTTTTAGAAATAGTTCTAAAAACATGAATCAAGTATAAAGTAGGTAGGTACTTAAGTACCTTCTAAAGTCTAAAGACGACTGCTCGGGAATCCTGATAGGTACTGCATTAATTATTATTATACATAAATACCTATTTATTAAATACATTTTACTTTAGGCTTTTTTTTCTTTTCAATGCAATTTCAACCTATACACATCATCATTTCGATATATAATTTTCAAGCTCCACTCTCACAATCCAAATCACATTATGCTCACCATATTACTATATGTACCTACCATTTTATTTAACATTTTGATTTCACGAATTTTGTTTCAGAAACTGGGTTTCACCGCAATTATTTTTTGGTCACGTTATTTTTTCATTTCCGTCAATCATATATACCTATATGCAGGTTAACCATACGAAAATCACAGAAAACTGTACGTGCCATAGCTTTTGTTCTGGTTTAATATATTTTTTTTTTTAATCCGAGCTTTTCAAATAGCTTGTTTTTATGAAATCACCATTATTTATTTTATACTTTTTTTATGAAATCGGACTCGAGTGAAAAAACATTTTGTAAAAATGTTCATTTAAACTCAATTTATGATATTCAAATACCTGGAAGCAATAATAATAATTCATCATCGGATTACACATTTAAATTGATAACTATACACGTTGATATTATGTTCGAGGGTTGTTCAATTGTTCACGGATATTTACTGCTGATTGAAAACTGTCTCCCCGTTTATAGTTCCCATTGTCGCCCCAATTCTTTTGTTATCATACGCAACTATAATACAGTGAGTGTACCTGTATCAATATAATATCATCTAAATCACCTGCAGTTCACCGGGAGGCGCCCTGCACATCAATCTTCTTGCTAGTTGTATATTCAAATAAATTATTTTATTATTATTTATTATCATGAATAATTTCCCATTAATATTATTTATTTTTATTTTTATTATTAATATTACTATTTTTTTTTAATCAAAACTAAATTACCTACATTTCACCATCCGGTCCACCGTCCACGGAAGCTTGTAACATAAGAAACTTTGTGATTTTGCAAATTTGTTACGCTAAACGAAATCCGAGAAGATGACGTGGCCCAGATGATTTATTTTTATGTTTAACTCAAGAAAACAACCCGTATGAAATAAACCCTTCTTTTTATGTATTTTTTTCTTTTTTTTATCAAATAATCCAGGCTACGCTGTACCTTTTTGATCCTTGAATATTCAAAACGAACATTTTTGTTGTTTTAGCTAACGATCCCCAGACATACGGGCATTTTATTCAATTGGTTTTTGGTCGAAACAACTTATTTCTAAGCATATACAGCACTCTAAAAAATATTTTAGATCACTCTCGTATAGGTTGTTGGTTGTATGTATGTTGTATATACATAGTTATATTACAAATGTAAACGTGTAAAATCTAAATGTGCAAGTACAACGTACAATACGTTTTCATCAATAAAATTCTAAATCATTACTAAACTATCAAAAAAACCTTAGTTATTGGAGTACCTAATAATATTGTTCTGCGTTTTTAAATTACTTAAAAACTTGTTTTTTTAATAGTGAAACTATTTATCTATTAAAAAAAAATAAACGTTTTTCATTGATATTATCAAAAACGGTTGTACTTGTATTATATATTATTAAATATTATTCAAATTATTCTTAAATATCGACGCTAGGCAGGTATACACCGTAAAATTATACATCACAACTGCATATAATTGATGGTACTATAGTATTATATATTGTTTTATTTTATTTACGCTTTGAACAAACGTATACATTTTGCAATTGCATATATGCATACCTACATGCTACATGCATTACAAGTTATAACGATCTCGCAAATATTGTAGGACACACGCATTTATTTGCTGTGCACATACGCCTTGTTCTTTCGTGATTACTTCGATTGAGTGAGGAAAGGAAACCATTCTTTATATATTTATTTAAATGGCTATCGTTTTCCGAATTGCACATTTGAATTGCATCAAGTCATCGGCCCCCTCCTGTCTATTTTACACTTGTTTTTCCGTTGGTAAGTCAGTTAATCCAGCTATCAGCTGTCAAAAACTCACACGTATATATCCCAGCCAGCAGTCGCCAGATACAACACTCAGACACACACACACACACACACACACACACACACACACACACACACACACACACACACACACACACACACACACACACACACACACACACACACACACACACACACACACACACACACACACACACACATACACATGATTGGAGAGGCGTGAAAGGGATATATTATTTACGGAGGGGTGCGCGAATAGCTGCAGAATTTTCAATGAAGACCGAAAATTGGCTACGCTGTGTTGGAGCGGTAGCTTTTTGCACAAAACGTGGTTCATTTATCAAAGGCTGAGGAGGGTAAGGAGAAAAAGAATTAAAGAGCGAGGAGATAGAGTTAAGAGAGAGGTTTTGCTTGGCGTGATTGAAGACTTCGCGTTAACGACATTATAAACTAGGCATTTTGTTTGGGGGTGGGTCATTATTCAACACCCGAGAAATTAGACGAACGAGAAAAAAAAAGATGCAAGAAAATCTTTAGTCAGCCCTTAACGAGCAGCGGATAGCGGTCGAATGTACAAAACGGCGAGGAATACAAACGGTCAAAGCCGTCGGTTTACACGTCGAAATCCGACGTTAAATTATTATAGTATCTTTATCACCTTCTTATTCTATGTGGCCTGGCCATTTTCTGCAGTACTTACATTTTGTTGTTGGTTGATATCAACCAATTTAGCATTTTAGTATGAACAATGTATATTGTTATAAAATATATTTTATGTTACATTATAACAATTATAATATTTAAATTAAAATTAAAATTATTTTTAGACAACCCATTATGGTATTATAATATTTTTTTAATGTTGTACTATATAGTTTATACTTTATACTATATATAGTAATTCCCGTGCAGATAGTTAATAGATATAAATAATCGAGGTATAACACATAATATTTATTATATTATTTTATTTTTTGTCATCTCTAAAAATATGAAATTATTTAAAATAACTTTATAAAAAACATAATTTATAACTTTATATATTTTAAAATGTAATATATGTATACACTGTATGAGTGAGAACTGATGTTCTTACACGTTGATGTTAGAAGCTATAAGTTTCTTAGTATATATACACAACAAATTACAATAATATAGTTATCTACATGTCTAAATGCACATTTTCGGAAATTGTAGTAACTACTAAACTACTTACTAGGTATACTTAATAAATTTTCTTTTATCATTGTAAAATCACATTACAACTATGTATAGTTATTTATAGTTCTATCACTGATCACTGTATAATTGCGTATTAGATTCACACACAGACATGCATTGAAATTTTCATACTACATATTACTACGTATGGGTAACAAATAACAAATTGTATTAGAGAAATATATAGAGAAATTCGTTTAATAGAATTTAATAAATTTAGTTCTTAGAAATATTTTGATAAACAGAAAATATCGTCAAACAGAAATATTTTCCTTATTCACCATGTTAGGAAACTCTATTGTACATACATTATTTTAGTATGGTCCTATGTATGTATATTGTATATATTATAGATACTCAATTCATATATTCATAATATATTTTGTATAATATGTTTCGTAAAATGAATTCAAAACCAAAATGCGTTTCCCCGAACATTAAATACTACGCAAACACGACGTGGCGCTACTGATTTTATGATCTGTCACGATATGGCACCGCAAAATCATGAGTACGCATAATATTAACAGTTTTGTTGGGAAACCGTTGAAGTAGCTTCTGCGGTGTTTCAATCGGTTGTTTATAAACGCATATAATATACATATATTTGTATACCCAAGAAAGGGAACCTCCTACAAAATAACTATTAGGTATACAACAATTACTTTGACTGAATACACTTTGTTTGGGGAATGAAACAAAAATGGTCTAAAATGTGCACAACAATGTGTGTATAAAGTAATATAAACATAGCAGTATATAATATACATTATATATCATAATACAGAAGTGTACACAAACATTTTGAGTTGTAAAAACTTCAGAAGCGTGTGGTGAAAATATATATATTATATACCTATACAAAGGGTGGAATCGAGCATAATATAATATCAATTTTGACACGAACTCACCGTCCTTGTTCATCGCCGACTGAAAACACTTGTTGAGCCGGCAAGCCCTACACTGGTTTCTGTGGGTCTTGTCAATGGGGCACCTGCCTTTGAGTTCGCCTTGTGCCTTGCACGTGTACACCCGGTTCCGGTGGATGCTCCTTTTGAAAAACCCGGAACAACCTGCAGTACAATACACGCAATGGCATTTGTCAGTCCCAAACTGTTAGTATATAAATACCAAAGGAAAATTATCTACGGCACTTACCGTCACAGCTGTAAATGCCGTAATGTTTTCCAGAACTTCTATCCCCACAAACTTTGCACGGGATATCCAATAACCGATCTCCTATTAATAGAAAACAAATACCTAAGTTATGATTTAAAAAAATATGCCCATACGTACGTTATTTATGTACTTATAGATAGTATATATTATATATAATACTACATAGTAAATTATACAACTCATCTCCTATTCTCCTTATTTCATATATATATTTTCTAGTTATGTGCTTGAATATTATTTAAATAGGAGTTTCCTAATCTTTTATTTTTCACTCCTCACATGTAGATTTTCAAAAATCTCACCTCCCCCGCCCAAATCAATTTAAACAAAATTGTGTGTTTTTTTCAGATAATTATATGTTGAAATAACTATTTTATTAATAATATAACTGAAGGGGTTAGTGGATGAAGGTGTTAACTGACATTTTTTGTAAAGTCGTTATTATTAAACAAAATTATGCATCATATGACGTATTACATAGGCTATACAAATATCAGAACAAAATAACATATATTTATGGAGATATCAAAGGTGTTATTTATACAATCTGTCGTTCTTGTTTTGTAGATTAAGGTGTTATTGTATTAATCCCCTATTATTTTATTAACAGATAAACTGTATAATAAAATGTATACAATTTTGGAGTATTGTATTTATGACTTTAAAATACATCATTTTTGTTTTCAAAAATTTCTTAGCATTTGAACAGTTAAGAAGTTCTAAACGTTTATATAATTAAACCACTAAAACTGTCCTCCTAAATAATTTCAAAACTGTGAGTTAACACCTTGGTCTACTACTATTATTCTGTATGAGTATAAACCCATCTACATAAAATGTAATGTGTGCAATTCTTACTGAAAATGTATACAAAGTATATCTATCTGCAAACCGATATAAATTATGATAATTTTTAGTTTTAAGTCTGTTATAATATTACAATAATATAATATATAAATTGAAAAACATCGTCATTTAAGTAATACTTATGAGTTATAATACAATACAATAACATTTACATTACTTATACAAATAATATGTCCAATGTCCATGCGATATTTATTTAATGTAGAAAATAAAATAAAAATCTGAATAATCGAGTACTGACTGAATAAAGGGGCAGACAGGTGCAGTCCAATATAATATTATATATCCGATGAAAGTTTATCGATATTCGATATTGTTTACGATGTCGTATTAGGAAAAATGATTATATTATATTATGATGAGTAGACTGTAGGCAGGTATATGACGTAGGTATGTCGTAATATATATTATACCGCGCATCGCCTGCAGAAGGGGATGGCCCGGCGACGAGCTGGTTAGTCGCGGTTAGTCGCTCGCCAACTTTTCCGTGAGACGACTGCGTAGGTACACGCCGGCTCCCTTCTTGGGCCGACGGTTGAAAAGTTGTGGGCGCGGACACCTTTATTATGTGCTATACGTATAAATACGTATATACGTATATATGCGAGTTGTGTATAGGTGACGTTGAAAAGTGACGCTTTGGAGCTTTTGCGGCCTTACACGTATATATGTATATAAGATATATTATATAAGGCGATATATGCTGTACTCGACTGTAAACGACGCGATCGCTGACGTGTATACTGTATATATATATACTCCCCGGCGGCGGCAGCGGCGCGGAAGGATCTAAAAGTTGGCGTGACGGGCTTATATATAATGACGCACGTATAAGTGCGGCGATAGTGTATATATATCGCCCGAGAAACGACGACGGCGACGACTATACGATGGGCTCGGCGTGTGGTTTATTAATGAGCTTGTTTCGGAATCCGCTTATGAATACCACGCTCGCGCGTCAAGTGTCTTATACAAGATTATACATACCTAACTATTTACGTAAAAAATGTTATCTTTCTTGTACTTTTTTAAACGCACATTATTTTTGTCCTTCGATGTGCTGTTTATAATTAATAATGTTTTTACTGTACCTACACGTATGCGCATAAATGCATAATACTAATAATATTATACATAATGTGAAAGTAACTTATCTCAGTCTATTACATTCCGCTGAACGCTTTTGATGAAACTTGGTATGGCGAAACAGCTTGAATATTGAGAAAGCATATATGAGCTACATTATTTAAAAATCAACTCCTAAGGGAGTTGACCTAACTAAATAACCATCTAATAAGATTGAAAGTCAACAAAATCGTTTAAGAAGGATTTTTAGAAATTCAACCCTCGAGGAGATGAAAGGGATAGCAAAGTTAAAGTTTTAGTTTTTAGTGATCATTTTGGATACGAATATTTTTTACTGTTTTTTATAAGTAAGCATTAATAAGTCAAGTATAAGCAAAGTTGGTTTTTTTAATTTTACAAAATCCTGTTAAACCAAGTAGTTGTTTGGTATATATATAGTTGCTTTTTCGTTTCTATAACAACATATAGTTAGATAGTTGTAGCACTTCCTTACTCATCAATGATGATCACTCATCATAATAAAACTATTGATATGAAAGCAGTGAACGAAGCCGCCAGAAATAGCTAATATAATATAATATATCATACAAAGTTAGCAGATAAGAAGTTACTGTTTTCTCGGCACGAGCTTTAACTTGTAGGGATAGTGCTGCGCAATATTGACGACTATTCTTATTTGTAAACATTACTGATTATTTTACTATTGCAACAAAGTTATGTTATTATTATTATTATTATAACAACAGGCGCACCGTTTAGGGGAGAGGGGGTATAGGGGCCATGCCCCACCTTAGACATCATTAACTACCTATAAATAATAATTTCTTTCAAAAATGTGTATAGAAGTTCAGATTGTTTATGTGGTATAATCACTACCTACAAATTTAACTATTGGATACATGTTTTTCCCATTGCCCAAGTGGGTAAATAGTTAAAAATGTATGGACCAAAAGTATATTCCCCCCTTCACAGAATCCGCTACTGAGCTAGTGCCTATATAATATACAATAACTGAATGGCAATTTGTTAAAAGGGATCCATGTACATTTTCAACTACTTTTCAGGAGAAACAAAAAACAGTTTTCCTTTATTTCTATTTGCGTAATAAGTACATAGGTACATAGGTACCTTTTAACAAACTATGAAATATTTCATAATAATTTTGCACAGACAAGACGATGAATAATATGCAACAAAACTATTTTTGTATAATATTGTATATTATATTATAATTGTTGCGGAGTGGACTGTAACTTTCCGATACTGGTTACTTCGGATACTCAGCTGGTTGATTAGGCTATTATTTTAAATTAATAACTTATACGCAATTGAGCAAATAGAATATTAAATTATTTTATTTTCACTATAATACGGAGCCGACATGTCCCGTTCGCTCTTTTTCGACGACTGCTAAATTAATACCATACAAAATTGATCGAGGGCAAACCCGTCGGCCTCACTAGCCGATAACAATATTATCATTCCGATTATTATAGATATTCGATAGTCGATAACATTTCAACCGATACGTGACATGCCGCCCGCCTTGAAATATTTTTCAAACAACAATAATTATAATACATGAGTACAGGACTAATATCATAACATAATAATGTGAAATATCATAATGAATAATAATAGGTATCAAAAAAAAAAAAAAAAATTCTATTGTTGTTACATATTAATAATAATACGAATAAACATCATACAAATAATTCATATCAAAAAAAAAAATTTATTACAAGAATTAATTTATTTTGGCCTTTGATTTAACCATCATTGCCTTCGAATGGTAGTGGACACAGCTTACGCACTGCCCGGGTTAACTCGCCATCAACCGTTTTTACTACCGCGGTACGAATGATGTTGTCACTTCCCCGTGTCACCTCTCTCACTCGTCCGATTTTCCACCGTAAGGGTGGCAGATTATCTTCACTAATTAAACTACACTGCCGATATCCACTTTGGGTCCCTTTTCACTAGCCCATCTTGACCTCTCTTGCAATTGATGCAAATACTCTCGACTCCAACGCTTCCACAAAATTTGTGAGAATTGTTGAACGCGACGCCAACGGTCTAACCGGTTTACCTGAGTATTTGTTTCATCCCGCTCCGGTATAGACATTAGGGAGTCTCCGATTAGGAAATGAGCTGGAGTGATGTATAATAAATCGGAAGGATCCGAGGACAAAGCCGTTAAAGGCCGAGAATTTAAACACGCTTCTACCCTAGTGAGTATAGTACATAACTCTTCGTACGTTAAATATGATTCGCATAGTACACTTCGTAATAATGATTTCATCGACTTAACCGCTGCCTCCCATAATCCCCCAAAATGAGGCGACCTGGGGGGAATAAACTTCCATTGTACTCCTATTGTAGCCAGACCAGATTGAACGATCTCTTGATGCTTTTGATCTCGGAAAAGTTGATATACCTCTTTTAAATGCCTGTTTGCTCCTACGAAGTTGGTAGCATTGTCGGAATAAATCATAGCACATTTACCCCTGCGATCAAAAAATCGGTTCAACGCATTTAAAAATGACTTTGTGCTCAAATCTATAACGACCTCAATATGCACCGCCTTAGTAGCAAAACATACAAATATACAAACATACCCTTTTGTCGCGGGTGCATTTCGCCTTAAACTCTGTTTTACCATTATAGGCCCCGCGAAATCGACACCGCAGATTTGAAATGCACGAGATTGGATTTCTACACGCTCTCTAGGTAAATTACCCATGATTGGTTGTACCACGGTAGGCTTCATTCGAAAACATTTCACACAACGGTACACGGTCTTTCGAGCTATATTCCGGGCATTAAGTGGCCAATATTGCAGCCGGATCGACGCTAACATTGCTTGTGGACCCCCGTGTAATAACTGTTCATGCTCCCGTTGAAACAACAAATTTGTATACGCGGACTCTTTTGGTAATAATATGGGGTGCTTTTGAAAAATGCCTAATGATAACGCATTTTTTAGCCGCCCGCCCACACGGATTAATCCCTCTTCGTCGAGAAACGGTCTCAATCTGAATAACTTGCTTTTCGACGATACCTGACCATTTTCCGAATTTAATTCATTTAACTCCTTTTCAAAATGGTCCTTTTGTACTTTAATTAAAAGTCGCAAATTTGCATTACGTAAATCAGTTGTTGTTAAAACTCCGCACTCTGATATTTTTGGTTCTTTTATTTTATTATAAAAACGCACGCAATAGGCGGTAATTCGTATTATTTTATTCAACGACGAATACTTGTCAAATATAGAAAATGTATCCGTGGTAATACCGGAAAATTCTATAACGTTTTGTTTTTCAGGAATATTTTTACCATTTAATTGATGGTGTAAAACCTCATTTTTTGCCGGCCAATCCTCTTTATTTAAACACAACCACTTCGGGCCATACCACCATAATTCCATAGCCGCAATTTGTGACGCATCACACCCGCGCGATATTAAGTCAGCTGGATTGTCGTGTGTACTAACGTGGGACCACTCACTAGTGCAGGATAAATCCTGAATCTCTCCAACCCTGTGGGCAACAAATGTTTTCCACCTGGTGGACGGTGACGAGATCCAAGCAAGAGTAATAGTAGAATCCGACCAAAAATATTTTCTCTCTATTTCTAGTCGTAATTTTGGAATTACACGATGCTGCATACGCGCCAATAGTAACGCAGCACATAGTTCTAGTCTCGGTAATGATATCGTTTTTAACGGTGCGACCTTAGATTTGGCGCATATAAGTCTCACTGTATGTGTACCTACTTCGTCCGTACTACGTAAATACAAACATGCGCCATAAGCTTTTGTCGATGCATCAGCAAATCCATGAATTTGGATATTTATGATTTTATGTTTACTAATAATCATACGCGGAATTACTAGTTTATTTAGTCGCGGTAAACATTTTTTGTATTGTAGCCATTCGTCGGATACGTCTTTCGGTAATTGTTCGTCCCAGTTTACACGTAACTGCCATAAATTTTGCATAAATAATTTAGCTACTACTACCACTGGACCTACTAAACCGAGGGGGTCGAATATTGTAGCTATTTCGGACAGTATTTTTCGTTTGTTAATAATTTCCGTATTTTCAACGTATTCGCTTACTTTATACCGTAATACGTCGTCGCTCGGTTCCCAGAATAGGCCTAGTATTTTTGTTATCGCACAATCGAAAACACGCACGTCGTTACCCGCACCTTTGTCACCGACCGACATATTACTATTTATAATACTAGGGTCATTGGACGACCACTTCCGTAGCTCGAAACCCGCTTGCCCTAATATTGACAGTACTTCATGTTTTAACCTTATAGCTTCTTCTTTTGTTGACGCGCCACTCAAATAGTCATCCATATAAAAATCCCTTTTTATGGATTCACGTGCACGTAGGTAATCGTTTCCTGTCTCAGCCAATTTTTCTAAACAAGCTGTTGCTATGAAAGCTGCAGGTACTGTACCGTAAGTTAATGTGGTAAGACGATAAACTTGTATTGGCATTTTTGGATCGGCTCGCCACAATATCCGCTGATAGTTACAATCTTCGTTAGCTACTTTAATTTGTCGGTACATTTTTGTAATGTCAGCTGATAAGACATAATTATAGGTACGGAAACGCGCTAGTATGTATAATAGTTCGTCCTGCAAAACGGGCCCTTTTAATAATAAATCGTTCAAGCTGTTGCCAGATTCTGTCTTACAGGACGCGTCAAACACCACCCTCACCTTGGTCGTCGTACTATTTTCATTTATAACCGCGTGATGTGGCAAATAGCAACTCTTTTTATTTTCCTCGTCCTCTTTTTCAATTACCCGTTCCATATGGCCTAACGCTTCATATTCGTGCATAAATTGCGTATATGCTTCGCGTAGAGGTATATTATTTCGGAGTCTATTCTCGGTCGCCGCCCATCGCCGCCTTGCGATCTGATACGATTTTCCTAATGCGGACGCGTTATTTGTATTTTTAAACGGCAAACGGATAATAAAACGTCCGGTTTTGTCCCGTTGGACTGTTTTGTCAAAATGACTCCTACACATTTTTTCTTCTAATGTTAAAGGTGGGTCCGTCTCCAATTTTTCTATACGCCAAAACTTTGATACCAAATTTTCAAAATGCGTGTCATTTTCCACACACGCTGTCGTGTGTGCTACGCTACTTACGTTCTTGGTATCCTTACAGCTCTTTCTTAAGACCGGTCCAGCTACCACCCAGCCGAAACGTGTTTCCTGAAATATCGGTCCGGCCACGTGCTGTTTAATTTGGCCGGCACATATTATTTCGAAGAAATGTTTGTTCCCTAGTAACAAATCTATTTTTTGCGGACGTCTAAATAACGGGTCCGCGAGATTTATATCATTGGGAGCTACGCAATTTTCAACCTCATTATTAGGCATACAATGTGTGATCTTTTGTACCACTAGGCAGGTCAATATTAAATTGAAACTATTATATCGCGATGTAATTGAAACATTTACAGCCCGCGTAACAGGTTGTGTTATCCCACCGATACCCATTACTGTGTGCTGCACTTGATACCTTTTTAATCTTATATTTTGAACCATATTTTCGGTAATTAAATTACACTGTGAGCCGGAATCTAACAATATACGGCATTCGACGTTTTCACCGCTAGCATTGTGTATATGCACCACCGCTGTTGATAATAATACCTGTTCGTCATTTTGTACCAGCGTATGCGCACTTATTGATGACGATGCCGCCGACGTGCTCTCTTCTGCATTTTCAGTTGAATTTTTGTTACCTTGTTCTGCATTTTTAATTTGCGCTAAATGCAACAATGTATTATGCGGCTTCGAACACTTGAAGCAATATTTCGCAAAGCACTTTTTATTTTCGTGCTGACGTAAACAAATCTTACATAATTTTAATTCAGTTACTTTATTTATTCTCTCTTTTATCGGTAAAGCAATTAACGTTGGACATTTATAGATAGTGTGCGGCAACTGACACACGTAACACTTTAAACCCGCACTTATCATTAAAGACGAAAATTGATTATTATATTTGTTCGATTTGCCTTGCCCTGTCGATCCGTTACTAATAGCACCTCGCGTACTACTATGTACGTTTTTCGCTGATTCGATGGCTTCTAATATTTTAAATCGATTTTCCAGAAATTGCATTATCTCTGAAACTTCAGCAATCCTGTCTTTAGGGCTGCCCGCCTCCCACTCTTGTAACGTTTTTTTGTCTAATTTGGTACTAATTAAGTGCATTAATAACGGCCCCCAACTTTCCGGTTCTTGCTCTAACGCCTCTAGAGCTCGCATGTGACCTGACAACGCATCGAAAAAATACCTAAGTTTTATTGCCGAGTCACTCTGCAGCGCATCCAAATCAAATATTGCCCGCACATGAGCTTGAATTCGCACTTTTTTATTATTATACCTAGCACACAGAATGCTCCACGCTTTTTCATAATTATTTGCTGTGGTCTCCAAACTTCTTATCGAGTTCAACGCCTCTCCTGATAGCGCTTCGCGCAAATGAAAAAACTTCGATACGGGCAATAGGTCCGGGTGTGTATGTACCAATGCCGTAAATGTATCATAAAACGACGCCCATTCTAAATAATCCCCATTAAAAACAGGTACTTTTAATGCTGCTAATTTCACTTGAGGCGCCATACTGTTTCTCCCTGTACTTCTTTCGCTCGCTATCGCCATACTTCCTCGTTCAGAGGTAGTCTCTTTTACCATTCCTAGTGATACAATTTTATTTGCTTCTACTATAGCCTTAAAGTATAGATCTTCGAACTCCTTACGGTACGCCGTGCTTTCGTTTAAATTCTCCGTCAATTCAAGTGCCGTTTGAATTTGGTCAAATTCATGCCAAACTTCTTCGATTTTTTCCCTTCTTAATGATACTTGATTTGGATCCAATTCTTCACTTTGTAGGTAAGTCAAGAATCTCGTAACCGTGCCTTTTAATTGGCCGCGTCTTATCGTGAGATTTCTCTCGTCAGCCGCCATATCAATTATTCTCGCGTTACTATTTCGGCTGAATATAATATATTATATCTCACTTATTACGTTAAACCTGTTGGCTGTTATCTGCGTTTATTCGACCTGCTTCACATACTACGTACAAGTTTTTTTTTTTTTTTTTTACTCACTAGGGGAAACCCAAGGAAATTTTACACAGGAATTATTTTTAATCAGAGACTCTTACCTTTATGCCAGACGTTATAAGACAATTTTTCTCGAGAGGCCCAGCTATTGCTCGGGAAATTCGATCGTCGCTGAGGTTATTGATTTGCCCCTTTTTCGCCATACACCATATAAGCTGTAGTACTGTACTTGCCAGCTGCCTGCACGCCCCTATGGATGTATTGTATATTGTTTTCTTGATTTTCGAAATATACGAATATCCGATTTATTTTGATCGCAAAAGCCACGTAACAATTTTACCACGCATATGCGACGCACAATTTTATTTAATCCGCAGTTACTTTGTAACTTTAACTCTCGCACTATACTCGATTAACGCCTCAATACGAATTACGCTTTCCTAATCAACACTGAATATCCGGGTCGATGGACCAAATGTTGCGGAGTGGACTGTAACTTTCCGATACTGGTTACTTCGGATACTCAGCTGGTTGATTAGGCTATTATTTTAAATTAATAACTTATACGCAATTGAGCAAATAGAATATTAAATTATTTTATTTTCACTATAATACGGAGCCGACATGTCCCGTTCGCTCTTTTTCGACGACTGCTAAATTAATACCATACAAAATTGATCGAGGGCAAACCCGTCGGCCTCACTAGCCGATAACAATATTATCATTCCGATTATTATAGATATTCGATAGTCGATAACATTTCAACCGATACGTGACAATAATGATGTGTCACACCGCGCGGAGGTGAGCGTTGCGCTTAACTTCGTAACGCCGCCGCCGCTGTCCCGGAAACGTCACAGCCGACGATTTTTTTTTTCCGGAAGTATATAATATAATATTGTAGTATATAATATGGTCGCGTGTATATACGCGCGCCCCGAGGCCGGAAACTGCAGTGGCGACGACGGCGGCTAATGGATGTCGGAGCGCGAGCAAAAGTATATGCGCGCGGGGTGCGGATGTAACGCAACCGCCGCCACTGCCGGCGCGGGACCGTTGTTGTGAAAAAGCTATACGCGCCGAGTACATTACACGCAGCTGTGCCGCGTAGCCCGCGGCCGTTTGACGGCAACTATATACGACCAACTTTTGTCGCACGATCGGTCCACCGTCGAGCGTTTATACCATATTATTATATATTTATCGCTGCTGCTGTTGCAGTTATACGCTGTGTATGTCGAAACTTATTCGAATAATAATAATAATATTATAATAGTATAATAATATGTTACAAATAGCTAATACCTATATATATACTAAAATGCGATATTATACAGTAATATGTTTGGGGAAGAGACTCGATATAAGTAGTTTTTGAAAATAACCTAGAAATTAAAATTTGAAATTTTTTTGTATAGTAATCAATATTTATTATCATGTTGCAACTATCATGGTTCAAGCAGTAAAATTATGATTATTAATAATATATACATCTTATATAATATTATAGTCCCGTACTGCGGTCATTTTGGAATTAAAGGAATTTTTTAAACATTTTTTTTATAAATAGGTACTGAATATGAATACGGTTTTTTTAACTTACGCGCAAACACCCGCTTAACAGTCATATATAATATGTCAGGTCAATTGTAAATAATTATTTTAATATCGCATTATATTATTAAATCACAAAATGTTTGTAATCATCGTTTATTTTTGTGTACGATTCCGAGAATTTATTATGATATTGCATCGTTGTAAACCGCAGCAGCGGTATACCTGTATATTAAGTAATATTACTAATTACTTATTTTGAACAAGTCCGCAACACATATATAGCACCTACGTATTATAGGTATATAATCTAGGTGACTTCCCAAAAACTTCACTTTTTCCTTTATAGTAACGAATTATTAATTCAAGTTATGATTTTTACATTTTGAAGTATTCTTAAGTACTATATTTTAAAATTCTTAGATTTAATAAAAAGTGTCCTGTACATTTTAAGGAAATGATTTTTTTTTTCAAAATGTTTATATATAAACTGAAATTTTAACTATAGTTGATTTTGAGTTATTAAATTTTAAGTATCAAGGACAATAGTCTATGACTTTACTACAATAGGTTAGGAAGATGTATAGGAGGGGGCTATGCTGATTTGAAAATTAAAAAAAAAAATGAATGATATATTATTAATTTATTACAATTTTATAATTTATAAAAATTGTCCGAGTATAATTAGAACTAGACTAAACTGCAAAATAATGAACTAGACTGCAAAATACGAGTATTTTTTGGATTTTTTACTGTAATTCTGAAAATAATTATTCTACGATTGTTTAGGCTTAACATTTTCACCCCTAATTATTTAGGTAATATTTATGCGATACATAAATAAATATGTTGTTTATTATGTTACATGTAATGGATCTATTGGAATTTATTAATAGCTTAATGTTATTCGACCCTCCTATAAATCTTCGAAATTTAAAAGATATAAAAACAGTAACATGCAATCTGCAACTGACTGAAGAACAAATTATTAATAAATTCCAATAGATCCGTTTATTTATGTATCACCTAAATATTACCTAAATAATTAGGGGAGGAAATGTTAAGCCTAAACAATTCTAGAATAATTATTTTCAGAATTACAAAAAATCTAAAAACTTCGCGTATTTTGCAGTATTTTTGTAGATTGATTGGCTGTAACTTGGTCAGTTTTGGACTTAGAAACTTGATTAAGCCACCAAAATGCATTAAAAAATTAGGCAAAAAAAAATTAGTGAATAAAATAAGTGATTGCCATTTAAGAACAAAAAGTTGTACTGTGCATGCGCAAGTCTAATTAAGTTAAAAAAAAATTCAAAGGCTATAAAAAGGTGTATTTTTATGTCATAACAACCAACAAGAAATCTGCAGAATTCAAATCGCAGGGCTCTACGCAAAGATATTGAGTGTTCTCAATTAGCGTTTACACACTGTATACTCAATTGAATTTCGATTTATATAATTATATGCATAAAGATTTTTAAATAAAATCGTCCAATTAATAATTCATATTACAAAAGACTAAAAGAGTGGTTCTAATTTGAAAAAAATGAGTTTGGATCTCCACAGCCCACAGGTTACTTCATAAATGGTGAAAAAATAAAAGTATTTAAATATATTATGGTATTTAATTTAAATGTCCTACATTTATTGTATACCTATATTTGATTGTTTTTTTTATTGTATATTTTAACTAAATTAAATGCGTATCCTATTATTTTATATTATTATTACCCTGAATTATATATAATGAAGTTTCATATATCTTTTATTCGGTTATCTTCAATAATTAACTTTCCTATAATTTGAGTGAAGACATTTAATATTTATAAACTATAAGGTCATTCAGTTGAAATTGGAAACAGGGCGATTTCAGTGCTCTTATATAAGGGTGTTTAAATAATAATTGATTAAAGGTTTAACTTTTTTTTCCTCTTCGTTTATTTATTATTTATCCTAAAAAAGAAATAAAACAGTTTTTTTTAAGGCTTTTCGAACTTTGCACGCTCTGAACGAGTAGCCCGTTTAAAGTTTTTTTTGTGTTCACCTTTTGAGCGGGATGCCTAATCTTCTCCGGGCTTTTTGAGTTCAACCGAAAAAGAAAGGCTTACGGTTTCAACGATACAAAAAGGTCAACAAAACTTTTCAATAATAGAGATTATGATGTGCTTTCGATCCTTTTAAAAAGGGGTTTGAATGGTTCTAAGGACCAGGCGCAAGTGTATTTGTCCGCGGGATCAACTGATTATAAAAAAATTGAACTGTGGAGTAACGGCTTCAAGAGAACTTATTTTCAGAATTATAAGGATTTATTATGAGAACTTTCAGCATTACAATATATATGATTATATTTTGTATGAAAGTATAATAAAAGTAATCAAACTCGATAATATTACATTATTTTGTTTAATCTGTGTATTAAGCAACACAAAGTTTATGTCACACAAGACACAAACTCACAAAAATAAATGCCTGATGAAATATAGGCATATAAAATATACATGATATATTATATAATATATATTATGTTTTATATATTTTGTTTGGTTATCAATAAATATCAATATTAACTTAGCAATATTTTTTAAATTAATAAAACTATTTAAAAAAATTAGCTACCTATATTAAAATTTAGCAAAACACGTATAATAATATATTCTAGCTTGGGGTACTTGTTTTGTATTTTTTTAGAAATAAAATATTAATTGAATACACTAATATTATATAGAAAAACAAATTTAATTTATGCTTAAACATTTTAAATGGGTATTAATAATATTATACGCACGGGAAGCATTTATTTATTTTATTTACCTAAATGCCTATAATACATTTTTTAAACACTAGAATTGTATTATTCAAGGATCTACTTTTAAAAACTCTTAAAACTACAGCAACTACCTTTGGTTTGCAATGTTTGCATACTAAAAAAAAAAGTAACCTTATAGCAAAATTATTATTAAGATAAAAGGTTGCCTCTCAAAAACGCGATTATACCTAAATTGCCTTCAAACAACAATGACCCAAGTGCACGAAAGATTTTGTTTAAATAATTTTGTCATTTTTTTTTTGTAAATTGATTTTTTATGTATACATAAAGACTTCATTATACGATGTTATGTATACCAGTTAATTATACTTATAACAACATAGAAAGACGTAAAATCAATTTCAGATGAGATTTTTTCATAATGGCAAAAGACACTACAAGTTTAACTTTTTGATCATATTTTTCTTAAACTAATTATCTTTTTTATATAATTTTAAAAGATTATAAACTATGACAAACCTACATAAAGGTACCAACTCATTTTTTTTATATACATATTTTTTACTTTATTGGATTGAAATTTAAAAAATATTTATAATTTTATAATTTATAGTTGAATAGTATAATTATATGTAATAGTATAATAGTCTATTATGTAGAAATAACGTTTAACTATATAATCGGGATCTGCGAGTTCACAAAGTTCCTATGTAGAATATATTTTTAAACTTTTCTTTATGACAGTTCTCTGTCAATGACCAGTTAGTTCCGAAACACAATTATACCAATTTACCAATGAAACTTTATAACGTACAGGTAACTTTACTATTCTTCATATTTTTATGTTTAAACTGTATTATTATTTTTTAGTTATTTCGTAATGTTTATTATATTAACAGTGCATAAACTTTGTAATTATAAATTGTACGAAATTGAATGCAGAATCATAAACTGTTTTAACTGAAATTATAATGCAGATTTAATATATTATTATTATTAAATTATTTATGTATTATTGTAATTTAAAACTGTATTGTTGTTATTATTTTTAAATTAAACTTGTTTGCTTTATCTTTGGCGTCTGTTTTATAAACTGTCATATTTGTACATAAATGATAAATGTAATAAACAATAACCAAGTTTAAATATAGTTATAGTTAAATAGTAACTATAAAATTGTGTATTTAAAATGTATCCCTTATATGGAAACTTATTAATATTTATCATGAAAATATACGTTATTATTTTTGATCCAATGACAATTGAGAAATATTCTGCTTTCCTACATTTAAATCTGTACCTATAATATGTATATTTAATATTTATATACTGTATATAGAAATTTAAACACTATATAATTATTTTATTTTATACTCCACTAGTCTACTATAGGTACTTAAACTATCCAAAATATGAAGAAGGATTATTATATGTATATGAATTAATTAATATATAATTAATCACTCATGTTATATATTATTAGCTGTTTTGTTACGTTTCATTTTCTGTGTGGGCTTATAATACGCCAAGAAATAGTTCATAAAATCTGAGTATGTATAGTATGTATACGTACACATCACAAACATGATTCAAGTTATATTCAATTACCTAATGGTTCCATTTGTACTTGTATTTGTATTGTGTCTAGCATTCATTAAACATGTAAAAATTATTCATAGGCAATATTCTCAATTTTTTAATAAGAATAAAAATAATTTAATAAATAGGTAGGTACGATAAATATTCTACTCATGTGATACTATATTTTTGTCATAAAAAATTTTACCGATCAAGTCAACAAATGATATAGCTTTTAAATAGGTATATTATAATATGTAGCTACCTCTAGATATTTTAAATTACTTTTCGAGCTTATATAATATATAAGCCAGTATTACCAGTTTGGGTACACTTGTGAGTTGTGACTGCAGATATATGTATAGTTATACGAAACTATTTTATATCGGCGTCTCTTCACAAAATGACAAATGTTCATAAGAAAAATGTAATTGTGTAAATAATAAATTTTTTTTAAGATTTTTAAATATTTAAATATTTTATATATCGTTTTTAATATCTATAAGTACCCACATATAATAAAAAATATACATACTATTGCATTATACTATTCAAAGTTTCTACGTACTTTACGTATTCATAATATATTAATATGTTACATCCATATATATATATGATCATTAGATCATTTAAATTAAGTTGTAGATAATAATATATTGGTACATAAGTAGTAAGTACATAACTATGTAAAATATTTTATGAAAAGGACGGACATTTAACAAGACATATCATATTACACATTATTGTGCCAAACCATTATTATTATTTGTCGTAATCTTATACGTACCTATAACTGACAAGATATAAAATTTTACTGAATAATGGAAACCACGACTTGTATATATTAGGTGATAATGGTGATATAATACAATCGTTGAATTGTACATGACATATGTTTCGAATAGTATAACGAATTATGTATAATAATTAATATAATATGATGCTTGAACGTGACTTACCTGTTCCCATTATCTGAAGACGTCAAATCATATTGCGACGGCACCAACTCCGGTATAGAATAATACACTCGTCCGAAATGTCACGACAATCTAAAAACAATTTTTGCAACGAAAATCGTATTTAAAAAAAAAATACATAGGTATATTAGGTATTTAATATTATACACCATGTTGATCAATTAGTCAAAAGTCGCAAGTCAAATTTTTCTCAAAATTGTCGTATAAACTCATCGGGTTAAACTGGGGGGTGAGAGGCGGTGGTCATTTGGACGAAGGTAATTATTTTTACCTAAAAATTAATAGACCGTTTGGGGGCGAGTGGAATTATTTATACATTATAGATATAGTCTTTTTCATTTGGCAAAACATCTAAAGTCAATGTCATAATTAAAATAGGTTTTTTGATACATAAATTGTTGTGTTTTTAGGTCAAGATGTAGGTTTTTTTAGTGCACACTTATAATAAGTCCTAATACTGCTAAATTAATATAAGTCATACAATAAATATTTTATCGTGATCTAAGTATTAAGCAGACAATTATAACAAGTCCGGACTATAGTCAGTATACTTTGTCTAAGACAATTAGTCAATTAATTCGAGTTTTTATTAAATCAATAATTTTTTAAATGTCTTTATATGTCCGCGGTAAAAAATCTATTATATGGGTATATTATACTAAATGTAATTTATGAAGAGTCCCAGAAGAATTTATGGCACCCTGTAGTTGTATCACTGGAAAGAAAAATGCTGCAACACAAATTATTTGGTTTAAAATAATTGAAAATCTTAAGACAGAAATATTTAGTATTTTGACATACAACTTTTGACCTCTTAGCCATCGAATTATGTAAATATATAGACCGATAATATAAATATTACAATATTACGATTTGTGTAAATTATATTAGTAAAGCTATGTATATAAATACGTACGTACATGTATATCGTGTGCCGTTAACTTGGAGCAGTTGTGGCGGCGCGCGGGTGTGCGGTGCGTCGGTAACGGTGGTGGCGCAATGGTAGTTTGACCGTGGCCAGGGCCAAGAAGCGAATAGAGCGGTGTGTGGCTGATGCTGGTATAGTATATCCGGCGCGGCCGCGTAAATATGACGGCGGCGGTGGTGCTGTTACTAAGTCGGCGGCACAGGGCGGCGCTCGGCTAGCGACAATCGCGCGTGAGTGTTGGTCCGTGGGCGTGTCCGGGCCCCGGCCGCCGCGGGACCGGCCACCCACACACCGAACGGTGGACGGCGGGGGCCCGCGGTGACCGGCGTTGCCGCCGCGTAATATAACAACGTGTCAAACACGGCAAACCCCCGCGGCTCGTGACCGGTGGCCCTAAAGTTATTAATTTCGTCGTAAGCTCCCGTCCCTTTACACGCGCTATATACCCCTTCCCCCACCCGACAATGCAGCCCACACTCGCATAATGTATAAATGTATATATATACGTACACAACCCTTCGCTCACCCGCCAACGCCACCGTGCAAGGCTTTTCGCGTGGTCCCGGCAGATCTCTGACCCGCTGCAGACTCCTCTTCGTAACGTCCCGCTCAGCTACCTATATACATGTAGGTACACACACATTCCGCCCTCGCGCGAACGAGTGTGTGTATATGTGTGTGTGCGTGAAGACATTTCACGCGAGGCGGCGATTTCGATTAACCGGTGAACCACTACGTACCCCACCGCTCCGCACGTGGTGTGTTTCCACTTTGTAACTTCATCGCGGGAAAAGTGCAGCGTGTATTACTATTATACTATTTATACGTATTGTGTATAGATACCTTAGCCATCGCTATGTATAGCAGCTATTATATACGTGAGCGTGCTTATACGTAAGTATCGATATTATACGGTAGGTATATAATAATACAGCCATATAACCATGTAGCAGTGTTGTTAAGGAACGATTCCTGGAATTGATTCCTTTTTAGAGGAACGAATGAAAGAATCAATTCCTTATTTTTAGGAATAAGAACGTAAATATTATAATTTATAATTCTTCTGCTCTTCTCGGAAAAGTTAAAAAAAACATTTGGGGAAAAAAATGTTGTGTACTTATCATCTAATATCTAATATCTATTATCTAATCTTATTATCTTTTAATCTATAAAAAAAAATAAAAGACGAAACTACCAATTTTTTATTCACATAATATGTTCTAATTAGTGATTAGGTATGGTATTAATTGATAACTCATGAACCACGAGGAACGAGGAAAAGATTGAGTTCCTTTTTCATAGGAACTATAGGAATTGAACGATAGTTCCTTTTAACATTAAATGAACGAGGAACTGAACGAATTCCTATTTATACTAAAGGAACGAGGAATTGAACAGATTCCCATATAAAAGAAACGTTAACAACATTGCCATGTAGGTACCCGAATAATGTTTTAATGTTTACACAATATTGAATATTAGGTATATATATCGCGGTGACTATGACGTGTAAATATATTGTTTTCAAGTAATCTATACGCGCCCAAAGACGTATGAATAGCAAGTTATACATTATTACAAACTTCAGTTTACACCACGTTGTAAATATAGCTGCATTTTAGGTGTACAGACGTCACACTCCAGTGTTTACAAAATATTGCAAGTATGTGACTAGTATATGTATACAGACCTACCTCTTATTTCACACTTCTTGCACTATAGGTATTATGGTTGCACTATATATTACTCCAAAATCATTTTGTAAGTCTTATATTTGTTCCAAATCCATTATACAAAATAAACTGCAACTTTGCTGCTGTAAATGGCTGACTATAAATGGAAGTCTATTATCACAGGTAATCTCCACTCAAGCAGCTCAAGTGTCACAATGAAAATCACTAAATAAATTTGGTACACCTATAGGCTATAACAATTAATATACACTCAACTAATATTATAGTATTATACGATATTATATTATTACTTCTATATTTATTATAACTTATATAATAAGTACCTTCTATTGATTATAAATAGGTACTAAAATTTATAAATTATAATACATATTAAATTAATACAGGTAAGTAAATAGTAATAGGTATACCATTGTACCAATTTATTGTTTAGTATCGTTTTACTTAAGTTATAAGAAGTTTTAAATCTTGCAAGTATAATATGTTTTCATAACTGCATGAAGTTATTTTAACTATTTAACCAAACCTATAAGGTACTTATAATAATTTAATAATAATATTAATATATATTAGATTCATTTGAATAAAACGGATGGAAGATAAATATACTAAATAGGTACCTATTTTTAATTAAATATGACAGGTTAAATAAAACAAAAATATGAACTATATAATAGAGAACCTAATGTATAGTAGGTACCTACATGAAAAATAAAATTAGTATAGGTAATTAATAATCATAGTTATAGTGAAAATATTTAATGATATATAATTCAAACGTTAGCAAAATATTTCTCAAGATATTTGAAATCATGATTTTATATTTCAAAGTTTGGTAAAAAATAATTTTTTATTATATCTCCATTATACCTATTTCTGAGTCTGGTTATGGTTATTATGGATATTAAATGCTTTACAATCGTATTTTTAAATTATCCCCTATAGAAAATAAATAGCTATATAATAAAATAGTTGAAGTAGCGTCACTGGACACTATACCTTCACTCAACAAGTCAAGTCTTATACATTTTCTTATGAATAGTAATAGTAATATATTACTTGTCGTATTTTTTATCACACAGATTGTAAATATTAACTTTTCTTAATAGAAAACAAAATCAAATAGTAGGTAACTGAAAAATAAACATTATAATTGGATGTGTCTTAATACACAGTTGGTGATATTTTTCCTTTACCTATATATATAATGATAATTATATTACTGATATAGATTAACTATGCTATAAAGTTTTAATCTACGCCCCATTAATATACAATAATAATTTCTGTAAGTATACGTGCAGTAAGTACCTATTCATGAGTCATGTTTATATAGGTATTAGTTAAGCTAATTTTGTTGTTAGTCTTATTGTTTGTATTGAAAAGAGAAGAATATAATCACATCATTTGGAATGTAATACCTATACAGTATACACTAATACGCATTAATAAATTTGTTTTGTATTACAAACTCTGTCGGTAGGTCGTATTATAGATGTGTGTGTGTGTGTGTGTGTGTGTGTGTGTAGTATACCTACCATGTACGTACCTATATAATAATATATGTAGGTTGGACATTTTAAGAATGAGTGCTTTTAGCTTGTGACAACTTTTTTTTATACTCTGCAGCAGGGTAAAAAACGCATGTGTCGAAAAACAATACGTAAAAGGGTTTGCTGAATAAACAAGAGTGGTTGAGGTGTAGTAGGGTCGAAAACGCATTAAAGGAGCGTTTACTTTTCATAACAAATTGCCCTCTATACATACTGGTGTACCGTATATTACAATACACATATACGTTGATACGTTTATATGAATATATGCAAATGTGAATGGCTGCGGGTGATCTTTCTTTCCATCATCTGCTCGATGATGGGTTATTTGTTTTTTTTCTTCTTTTCTTTATTCAGACCTTAATGTTTACGTTCAATATAACATTCATATAACACACATACATAGACGACACTCAAACACACATACTTACATATATATATATATATGTAATATTAGGTATATACTCGTATTGGTGTACGTACGATGTACTGCAGTAGGTATATTATTATTATTTAAATATAAATTAATTTTTTTATCAGTGGTTTTTTGAGAATATGATATGTACTTACATAACAGTATAATATAATATACTTGGTACACAGCTGTATATATAGTAGATATTGTACATACACTAAATAGTAAATAACTATATGTAGCATGTTGTATAGCTTTTAAAATAGATTCAAAAATAACAGAAATTATATAATAATATGAAAAATGAAACATGAACGAATCTAGAATTGGCCTGCGTGCATATTTTAATTTATTTTCAAGCCTTTAAAGTCGAAACTCATCTTAAATCGTAATTATTTAAAAAATAAAACGGATAAAGAAACATTCGACCATAGTTTTTAAACCTCATATCAATGGATCCAAATAAATATGCAGTAAAAGTATGAAATAAAGTAATATTAATTTAACAATCATATATTCATGTAGTACCTATTATTATTATTCCAGTATTTATAAGTGCAATGTATACATAATATCCAAATAACATCACGCCACAGCACGTCGGTCTCGATGAGACCAACCAGCTTGCGGAGATCCGTAACAAAATTCTCAACGACCTAATTACAAGATAACCGAAACGTTTTTTTTTTTTTTTTTGTCTCTCGTCATCGCTTATCGGTTTACCCTGCACCTCCGGGCCGGCAAGAGTAAATCTTCGAAAAGAAATCCCTTCTCCACCTTTCCGTCGAACGACGACGACGATGCAAATGTAATCTTCTCAATTTCGACGGTTGTTCGCGCCAAAACGGCGTGACAGTTAATGAGCGTCGGTCGCGTAATCCCGCGCGAGAAGATAATCTGGCCCGGTATTCACGCCGAAGGGGTAATTAAGTTATATATACACTCGCACACATACAATTGCTCTGTGTGTATAGAGGGCGGGCGTATTTTCTTTTTGATTTTTCTTCCCACTGCCAGGCGGCGGCGACGACGGCGAAAACGAAAAGCGAACAGCCGGGTGTCCGGTTTCCCACGCGCCACAATCCCAACCGTTTGTGTAATAGCTTGTAGCCCAGGCGCTTGTGTGTGTGTGTTTTCTGCTTCTCCTTTCCGTCGGTTTTTTCCTTTACTTTTCCTCATCCCCCCTCTTCCCGCGTCTTTCCCCCACCATCTTTCGCCGTGTATACAAAAACAAACAAGTTTAGCAAAACGTGTATTTATATATATATATATATATATTATATAAGAGTAGACAGAACACGATATCCGCTTGTGAACAATCGTCGGCCACCGTAATTTATCGGTCTCCTTAAAGCGCACTAAACGCCATCAAACGAAATTTCTATTTGTCCGGTGTACATATTATACATCACACCATTCACACTGTCTGCAGCGGGAGCGCGAACAACAGTGTTTACCGGTCACGCATCGTAACATAAGTGCGGATCCCCTAACCTGGCCTAACATCCGAGTCTGTCACCAACACTTTTCGGTCACTGTTTATGGGGAGGTAAATTAAATTAAATTATAGACTAGGCATGATGGATTTGTTGGCGGTGGATCCGTCTATGATGGGAGTTCGATTTATAAGATTCCTATATTATGATATTAATATTGCACTTCTATCGGATCTCTAAAATTCTCTATTTCATTTCTTTTAGATGTATAATATTTTATCCAAATCCAATACTCTGAAATTTGAATGTGCATATAGATGTTTTATAAATTATAATCAACAGATAGGTGTGAATTACTTTAAACTTTTACTCTAGAGTCTAGACCATTATTGTGTATAATATAAATAATACCTAATAAGTTTATTTGACATTATAACTGTGTACTTGTACTGTCGATAATAACAATTTGATATTTTGATAATCCTGATGATTTGTGCTTTATATTATCTGAGAATATTGTAATAAAAATATATATTTGTTAAGGTAAAATTTAAAATGTAGGCACTACATAAATAATATAAACTGTAGCTTATAAATATTATGTATTATATGCATGCCATAGAATTGTTATATTTAATAATTTATACCTTAAAAGATAACAGTAAATTAAACACAACCCATTTGTTTAATAGGTACATAATATTATGTGTATACTGTACTAAATCATACTAAATCCTCCACTGCTTAAATTATACAATTTATAATATAGTAAATTATTCGTTGTGCCAACGTGCCGTTGTAATTTTATCTACGTATATATAATATATAGTATATACTCTGTATACTGTAGAACAGCTATTACTATACCATATATTACACTGTATGATTATTAATTATTATAGAGATTAATTATCATAAAATTACAAAAAAACTCCAGTTATAATATCAGATACTCTGATATTACTATAATTAAAATTGATTAAATTGTTGTTGGTCGTTGGAAATTATAACACCTATTCTAAAAATAGATTAAATATTTTTTTATTATTATTATACATATGTAACACCAAATTTAATTAAAATAATAATCAATAGGTTTCAGTAGGAATGTTATTTAAATATTATTATATCAGTAATATCTTTAAATTTCTCAGGGAGCCCTACCCCAATTTATATCATGACTTCTTATAAGAAATAGAAAAATTTAATAAAACCCAGTAAAGATTGTGATGGGTAATATTAATATATTTATTTTATTTAAATTATACATAATTTATACATTTTTATTTACTTAATCGTAATTATGTCTGTCACCGCCATGGTTTAGTTTTCAAATTTATTTTTGGATCATGTAAAATTCTTCGTTAGAGCGGAGGCTCCCCTGTAAAGGCATCGCGGCGCACCAGGGCATGGCGGCGCCCACTTTGGAACCCGCTGAGTTAGAGTCTAGATCTGGACACCCAGCAACGATCATACCAGCGGATTTTGATCAACTTTAAACTAATTTTTTGTTTATTTTATAGAGAGGTTTTAATAAGGAATTCGCGAAAAATTATTCTTTGCCAGATCTATGAAATAGCTAGGTCTATAATATATAAACACAGAATACATTTTGTTTAAAGTATAAAAATTACATAATATTGTGTTTAAACTTTATACGAAATGATAGGAGCACATATAAACGAGGGAAATGAATCGTAGTATTTTCAGGACAAATATTAATAATCGGGACAAAATATTACTTCAAATTATATCATGTTGTTGACGAAAATGTACCTATTCAAATTTGACCTGCACATTTGACTTGTAAGTTGTAACTCACGTTGTTACAATACATACACAACAGAGATGAATGTGGAAAATTAGTTGAAGAAACTATCAGGACTCAAAAGGTGTTCGTTGTTAAGTGAAAAAACTGACAAAAAGAACGATGGAAGTAGGGAAAATGATAAATGTCACATGACGTATAATATAGGGTCAGTGCCGGTCGCTTTGGTAGGTTAGGTATAGTTAGGTAGAAATGTAAGAATTTTCCATTGCGTTTTTAACCATTTTCCGTGTCAACCAATATTATATAGCTCGATTATTGCACGGGCCATTTATTATGACAAGGCTTTTCAGCGGCTTACAAGTTTATGGGGTTCTTTCTTACACAGTTACACGAGAACAATATTATAACGATGTTTGTTTAAACGTTGCACTCTTCAAGTTCAAACACCATGTAATATATATAAATATATGACTAAAAAACTTTTGATTATTGTCATAAATCATAATGGACATTGTACATACGATACAATGAATTAGGCACGTCATAAGCATAACTGAATGCCAACAATATGAAGATTTAAGAAACAAGCACCTCATAGCATAACAAATAAGAGAAGCATTTCAATCGAACATAAATTTATCAACAATAAGAAAACTAAATTTATAATTTACTTAAATGTCAAATATAAATATTAAATAGTACCTATATGTAAATTAAAAATCAGATCTTAAACAATCGATAAAAAACATTCTTATATTATAATTTATAAATATATTGATATAGTATATTAATAGTGTATATTGAGTATATTTAGATACAGTCTTGTAAAAAATACTTTTGAAAAAGTATTAAGATACTGATACTAGTATTCGAATAAAAAAAATATTAAAAATACTTTTAAAATACCTACTATTATAAAAATGTGTTTTACGAATACTCACAAAGTATTTGAATAAAAATACAAGTATTTTTTCTAATTGTATGTTGTATAATATATATGTATATTGTACACCAGTATAGGTACCTATTATGTTACTACTTTCCATAGATTTTAACAATTATTATAACATCATCATGTCTGACTATTTAGAGATAAAGTATAAACCCATGTCCACATATTTCTTTCTGCATTCAAATATATTTGTTGACGCGTATATTCTATCTGCAATAATTTGTAAACCGGATTTTGTCGTATTATCGCTCGCAATAGTGAGCACTATGTAATAATATAATAGTATAATAGTTCTAGTGTCAGTATGCATTCGACTGCCAATCGCCGAGTAAATAAAAATATTTTACTACAAAATAAACCGAATATATCATATTCTTATAGTAATAAAAATCCATACAGTCCACAAATTTAAATTCGTAACTTAACAATATTCCAACAAATATTGATTAAATTTTAATGAAAAAAATAAAATAAAATGTGTTATTAACTTACTACTAATATGGAACTATTTAAAAATTAATAGATTTTTAGTTTTCTTAAAAAATTCCAATACAGAAACTATATACAATTTGATGTGGTATTTTTTAAATTTTAAACACTGTTATTACCTACCTACTTTTACTATACAAAAACATAATATTAGTTTTCAACGAAAACAATATTATTTTTATTGATGTCAATTTTTTTTGAAAAATAATAAATTAAAATTAATAAAACGGACTTTGTGGTATTTTAATACAAGTATTTAAATTTTGCTAAAAATACTTTTAAAAAGTATTTAAATACAAGTATTCAAATACTCGTATTCGAATACTTTAAAAGACTGTATTAGATATACTATATAGTCTATATAAATTATAAGTGTGTGTATTTATTTTTCTATTTAACATTAGGCCCGTAACTCATATAATATTATATCTTTCATACGCGAGCGCGTTTCAGCTTACATTTGTACACGTGAATTTATGCCAACTGACGTCGTAGGAATTAAAGTATAACAAAGTCATCATTTTTTAATTGATTCAATCAATGTTAATTTTAATGCTATGTCCAAAATATAAATTATAAAATAATAGTCCACCACCCAATACACGTCTTCACTAACACAATATCTAACCACGTACACTGTAATAGATGCATCAACTTTTAATACTATTATTGCAAATTATTATTGTTTATTATTAATACATGTAATAATAAAGTATTGGGTACATGACGTGCGATTTAAAAGTATTTAACAACATATTCTATTCCATCTAAAAGTCCGAGTTTATCGTGACCATTATTGCATGGTCATTATTATTCTGATAACTTATTGTTTTCAAAGTAAGATAATAATAATAAACAATAATAATAGGGCAGGTAAAGGAGCTCCAAACTATATATAGCAACTTTTCTGGCACAGCGTGTGGTAAGATGGCGGCGACCAAAGCTTAACGCCGCTGTAGAACTTTGTGGCGTGTCGGCACGGAAACGACTTAGCCACTGTGCAGCCCTCGTTTCCAACCCTTTCCGCCGCCCCCAGGTAAATCGCATACGTAGTGACCCTTGCACAACGGTGGCCAAATCGTTATCTACCGGTACACACAAACACACACACACACGTACACACGCTTTGCATCACGAACTCCATTATACAGGGTGTTACGAATACGTTTCACGTTTGTCATAAAATCAAAATCTATATTCACCCCGTAAGTATATATCCCCGCTGTTACCAAAACTATTTAAGTCAGCTGACTATAATATTATACTGCTTATAATCTATATGTGTTTAAAAAATACGATGGTCGGTGGATTTATTTATTTATTTTATTACGAGTATATAGGTACAATTAATTATTATGAGGTTATATTTTGTCTTACAGAAATAGGTAATTGTATGATCGAATCCAATTATTCGAGTGCAGATTCAAGTTTTCAAGGGTGCAGCATATAGGTATATGCCATAATATATAAATATATTATATATAAATTATATTATGTGCTTTCGAAACTGCTCAAAACTTGATTTATTCGGCTTAATATTATATATTATGTATAGGCATTAGGCAGGCGAGACGGCAATATTTTAGAGGGAAACATATCCGATGCTTGAGCATGCTGTTTATACCGTTTTTGCATTCATGCGATACTTGCGTTTGACAATTGTTGTGAGGTGCGGCAGTTTCTTTATTATATCTATTGTATATCTATATAATTTTTATTATGTGCATGCTCTTGCGATAGAAATAATTTCCGAATACGTTTGAACCTCCACGGCAAGATGTTAAACCGCTTGCAAAGAATTCGGATGTACCACCGCTGGTACATCCTGTACGTACAACAATGAAAAACCATTTTATCGAGCCCAGCGGGTGAGCGGGTCGGGGTCAGGAAAGCGCGCGCCGTTCCACCACTCGGTAACCATTGTACAGACTACAGGATTACCGTTGTCCGTTTTCCACCGCTTTTCGTTCGCCTGACCGCTTGACATGATACGGATCAACCCATCAAATCCCATGTACGTATACACGTCGAGCGCAATGATTCTACGTAGTACGTATACCAATAACAACCATACTCTGACGCGTGGAGCCTCGGTGGTGTAGACAGTGCGGGAGGGGGGGGGGTGGCATCTCTCCTCGAAATTTTGAGAAAATTTAAAAATTTATTCTGGAGTGTTTTGTGAACGAATTACGTAAGAAACGTATTCATACGTACCTAACCACATATTACCTATGTATTAAAATATCAAAATATCATGCGCAAAAGCGACAGTAAAAAAAAATGTTTTAAAAAAATGTTTGGCTCCTGCACGCTTGTTGTGTATTGTGTTAATTTCATATCACTATAAATGTTTAATATACCTAAAATATTATATATTCAACAAAATATACTCGATATCTATACTTCGTGCAATGTAAAATTACAATACATATTAAATAAATAATGTTGTCTACTTGATAGTATCATTTCAAACCAAGTGCTAACAAATATTATGTATTGCGTGTAATACATATTGTTATTGTTATTAATTATCTAATTTACAACACAAAATCCGAATCAAAGATACATACATCATGGGAATTTTATTCGGGCCTATAACTTATAACTATCATACACAAAATGTATCTTTCGGCGCCTCGTCATAACTATTTGTATACACTTCCAGTAATAAACCTACACTAAATGTTACGACCTTTCAGTCGAGGCCCGAGGACTATCGATACGTGATGATGATATCATAACATAAAGTATGCAGGTAGGACGTAGGTACCAATATATTATTATCTAACCCCTAATACCTTATCATTCACGCGTCAAATGAAAGACGTCTCTTCCGAGGTTCAATATACGGTTATAGTGTATATAATATAATATAATGTTGCGTGGGAAAAGCGCATATTCCACATTCATATGTATGGCGTATTATATACGCAAGTTTAGGTGGTGTACAACTTATATAGTTATCAACGTAATATTGTGAACGTGTACGGGGAAAAGCAATAATATAATATTATGTGGGCGGAAGGAGTGGTGAGATAAATAAGTGAATGAGAAACGGGTCTGCATCGCGAAGTATAATTATTTATCACTTCGCCAGGACGTGGTCTTTTGATTTGGGCCGCGTCACGGCGGTGGCAGTATACATTATATTATAATATGTATATTATACAGTGCAGCAGTGACGAAGACGACGCCTCCGCCGCCGCCGTCGAGTGTATATATTTGTCAGCGCGAAAGCTTGATTGATTGCCGCCGGGTGTCAGGTGACACCGCGGTCGTTGTCGCTAATGAATCTATCCATCGCCAAGGCGTCATAATCCCATTTGCGAGCGCCCTCTCACCTACATAATATTATTATTATTATTATGTACGTCGGGGCACGACACTGCTACTTGATGTACACGCATATATATATATATTTACAAATGTATACTCGACTAGGTATATAATATGGTACACGGTGGGGATGTGTTGAGCAGCTGTTACGTTCGCGGCTACCTATCTATACATATATATATATATATTATAATATACGGCGCCGTGACGCAACCCCCGACCCCATCATCCCTGAGTGCGGCAAGGGCATCCGACCGCGGTTCCCACGGCATGATTAATATAGACTGTTTGATCCAACAATAAGTTACCTACTGTCAACTGCGCGTGGGTCGTGGGCGGGTGGTGGTCGGTCGGTCGGTCGGTCGGTTGGCCGGTGAGGGTGCGGTGCGGCGCGCCGAAAAACGCGACGAGCCCCCGCGAGCGTAAGGGATGATCGCACCGTCCGCTCCGTCTCACGCGCGCGTGACAACCGTAACGAGGACCGATTTATCGTCGCCGAGAAACCAACAAGCAAATGCGCTCGTGCGCGTTTGTAGGTTTCATCCGTGGTCTATAATATTACAGTATCTATGTATACATTATGTACATTATATACATTATATACATTATATACATTATACCTTGCTTTACCTATACCTATGTCTTTATCGTTTTTTATCGTCGACTCTGATGATCCTTTACAAGACTTGACATCGTCCTATATATTATACGGTATCGGGTATATATATACAATCCATTTTGTCTCATTCAACCGAAAAATCGACAATAATAATTATTGTTAACATGCACACCTATCTATGACCATTTAGATTCTGAGTGAAACGATGAATTTATTGATTTTACAATGATTTGTGTTTTATTTTTTATTTTTTATTTTTTCTTAAAGTATCAATAAAATTTTATTTGTTGGTTAAAAAAGCTTGAAAATGTAATACAAGGCTCCTAGTATATTGTTTCAAAGGCAGATGAAAAACATTAAAAATCCTTGGTCACAGTTTTTTTTTTTAATATAAGCATTTAAAATTCAACAATTGACAAAATATGGAAAAATCATGAAAATTAGCAAATTATTTTGATTTAAGAATTCGTAAAATTTTTATTTTTAAATCTAAGATTTTAAAATGTAATACAAGATTTCTTATTAGATTATCTACCTTTATCAAAAAAAGAATGACAATAAGAAAGTCAAATTAAATTTTTATGAGCGTTTGAAATTCAAATTTTTACAACATTGAATATTCACTTGATTTCTCATGTAGCGATTTCCTTATTTTGTTGTAATTCAAAAACGAATGACTGTAAATACATGAAAATTTCACTGAATGTTTATATTAGCATTTCCTATACACCATACAATTTTTAAAATATTTTGAATCTTTTTGAGCTGTTTACGGACATTTTCAGTTTTCAATTATTTTAGTTTTTTTTCTTCTATAAATATCAATTAAGTTTTATCGGTTGGCCCAAAAAGTGTAAAAATTTAATACAAGGCTCCTGATATATTGTTACAACAGCAATTGAAAAATATTAAAAATACATAGGCACAATTTTTTTTTATAAGCATTTAAAGATCGAATTTTGACAAAATTTATCAAAATCTCGAAAATTATCATCATTGTAATTAATAAATTATAAAATAATCAGTTTTTATAGCTAAGGATTGCAAATTTAAAACAAAGGTTATCATAAATAGTTCATTCTGTAACAAAAAAATCTAAAAAATATATGAACACAGTTATTTTGAACATACATATTGACAAAATGTATCAAATTTAAAATTGAATAATTATTTTGTAGTTAATAGTTTATAAAATGTTCAACTTTTATGGCTAAGGATTGAAAATTTAAAACAAGATTCCACATAAGTAGTTAATTCTTTTACCAAAAAATCTAAAAAATACATACTCGCAGTTTATTGTTATAGTCATTTTAAGCTCCAATTTGGATGAAATTACATAAAAAAAAACCTAGAATAACTATTTTAGTTATTTCGTTGGGATTGTACCTATAATATTATTCGTGGGTACTTGAAATTTCTAAAGTACACTATTATATATCTATGATAGTATCAGGGTTTGTTGTTGATGTATAACGCGTTTAAGTACCTAATGGATATTGTGATATGATTAATTTGGAATTTATTATAGGTACCTATAATAGGTCAATTTTTTGTAATACCATAGATAAGTATATAATATGCCTTATACCTAGACTGACATACCGTCTCCGCTCAGAATCGTTTTTCTTATACAATGATATTATATCATTGAATTCAAATTTAATACCATCCATTATACAGTGACCCACTTGTAACCTACTGTACAGCAGAGCACCTTTTTTTTTATTGTTTAGGTGAGTATTATACGCACGAATTCATAAAACAAGTAAAATGGGTACAAAACACGAAAGGTAAATAATGTATGATTATAAAAATTATTGATTTTTCTAACAAAATCTGTTAGCATGGTTTTCATTATCTTTCTAATTTTTACTTATCATAATTACTATACTGGAAACCACCTTTAAAGTGGAAGATAGAAATATTTTTCATTCTCCAAAACATGACGAGTGACGGACACCCGTTTCTTTTCCAACAAATATTATAGATTGCAAATACATTTTAGTGGAACCATTAAAAATAAAAGTAAATATCAATAAATAAATGAAAATGAAAATGATTATTATTACTATTATTAATTACTATTGTATTAATCATATTTAATAATCGATATTACAGGCCTGTGATAACTTAAATATGATAGGTACGTATGTTTGTGATGTAATTTTTTCCAAATACCTTGAAAATACTGCATCGATAGTGATGGTGTCATCAGGACAAAATAAAGGTGTCATCTCTCGTTGTAGATTCTGCTTTCTGGCCAGATTTCTGGTTTATCATATTATGTAAATTGAATGTGTCCATAAGGAAAGTTTTAAAATTTTCTGATTTCTTATCATTAAAATTGATGTTAAAGTCACCAAATTGTTATAATTTATAAATTGTAATAATTATAAATGTATAATATGCAGATCTTATTACGCTGATTCAAATCCTCGCGTTATACGTTATACCCGTTTTCTAGTCTGTACCAAACGCGACGCACAAAAAAATGTAATCACGGCAAAGGTAAAGCTGCACCATAATATTATAGGGATATATGCAATAATCAGATTATTCTACTAAAACAATTTCATGAAATAAAAATTTTTACTCGTCATGCAAGGAGATTATAAAATGTATATAAGATGTAACCAAAAGTTTATGCTTTGTAAGGACCGTGGTATAGATTTCAGTGTCGGTTGTGCATTTAATACGCGTGATATACGCGCCCAGCACTTTTGAGGATTTCCACTTTTTGATACCTCACCCTGTAAACTGTATATATTATATTTATGATATATATATAAGTATATTATACAAATATGAAATATTATTTAACACATAATGTGTATCACTTCACTCTTGTATATATAGGTAAAATTAACGGGATCCTGATACTCCTTATTGATTTTATTTTAAAAGGTGTTATACAATTTATTATAAAATAATAAAAATAAAAATTTTGTGAGTACATAATGTACAACCCTTAGAAAGTATTACATTACTTTAAAAGTGAAAAAAATATTTTCAAGATTATTTGGTTTATTTTTTATAAGCTCGTTTTAACAAAAAAAATATTATTAAATATAAGTAAACAGGATGATCCTATATAAACACTAAATTCTCCATTGAATTTTCATCACATTTAAAATAATCCTTGTTTTCATGCTTGTTGCCTTTCTCTCATTTGTGTTCACTGACCTCACACATTTTTCATATTTTAAATATATTTCACAATTTCAAATGCTTTTTTTGTTTTTTCAAGTTTAAATTTAACAGTTAAGTTCCAAATATAATTAGTTGAGCACGAATCTTTTACTACTATAAGCTTCAATTTGAAGTCACTAAACTATACATGCGGTTAAAACTTCAAACCACAATTTTCATTTATATTGGGTCTACATATTACCTATTTGAGCAAATAAGAGATGTTTGGGGAGGAGGGGAAGACTCAGATAACATAAAATGTCTGCCAAGTTCAACTTCCAATTCAAAATGTATTACTTAGTACTACTAACAAAGCATATTATATTATAATTCATAGAAAATATTAATAGTGTGGACTGAAGTACTTACCACCCATCTAATAAGCTTTTGGACTATTTGCACCTATGGTCACAATTGTATTTTGGACTATTTGTAAAATGCAATTCAAATACCTTCAATAGTTGATATTATGGTTTTATAAGAAGTAATTATAAGAGTAGGATAACTAATATAAATATTCACATACTGCAGAAAGATATAGTCTATGGATAGGTATAGATACCTATATTGGCTATATTCAAGGCTGGGCAAGTGAACTATTTTTTTTAACTCGTTAAGTTAAGTTAATTTAGAAAAATGTTAGTTAAGTTTAAAGTAAAAAGTTATCTTTACTTTTTTTAACTTGTAAAAGTTCCAAGTTAATTGGAAAATAAAAGTAACTTAACTTAGTTAAAAATAAGTTAGTTTTTTTTAAATAAAATTTATAATTATACCCTCATACCTTTTTTAAAGCTAACATAAAATATAATAAAAAGTAATAATATGATAATGGTATAGGTATAATTTAGGTTATATGTCGTGTATGTAATAGGTACCTCCGTGAATGTGGTTCTTTCTCGAACTAGAAAAATCAATAAATCAATGTGAATCATTTTCAAGAATAAAGTATGTAGGGACTATCTAAATATAGACACATTAACTTTGAATAATTATAACGAAATGTATTTAAAAACAAAATTTAACTGCGTCATTTAAATCTCAAAGGTTCTCTTTTGCATTGCATTTTAAAATTATTTATTGCAGAGTTGTATTATCTATAATTATTTTCCCGATTGAAAATGTTATAAAAGTCCATTATTTCACTTTGCTTAATTCTATATAGGAAAAATAGTTGATAGGTAATATTCATATTTCAAGTGAAAATATGAGAAGTCTGATTGATTAACTATTTAGGAAAATATAAAATAAAATTTAATATTTACAAATAAAAGATTTAAATTTTTTTATTTAGAAACATCAAATGTATGTTGTAGTTTATTGACTTAATAGTAAATATCAAATAATATTATGTGAACATTGGCCAATGTTCAAATAATTGATATTTATGTACTTAACATTGAATATTAAAACATAAAGTTTAATTTGATTGATAACAATTTAAACTTTAAAGGAATGTATGTATGAACGGTAAGACGTAGACGTTGGGTAGATTATAAAAGATTTATTTTATAATTAGACAAATAAAATTCGATTATTGATCATCCATCATTTGTGCTAGATACTTCAAAATCCCAAGTTTAGGAGTAGAGTACTTATAGGGTAGGACGAGTAGGCAGATACCTACATAATATGAAAATTACATTTTTAACGTTATATTCATTTATATTTGTGTTTTACCATAAGATTATAATTTCCAATACCTACCCCAACGGATGCAGGGAACAACTTATTTTTAATCCATTCAAAATCTCGGTTGAACGCGTGTGCCGACTATAACCACCTATACACAATAAAAATAGTGACAAAACTAATGTTTTTACAAACGCCAGCACGTGTATAGCACGCGCCTAAAACGTCTGTTCAACGTACTCGGAATATTTATTTAATAATTCACAAGTGTTTTATTAGGGTGCAAATCAATACGTTATTGCATTATGCAAGTAGGTACTTGTTGCTGGTTTGGTATATAGCTAATAGAATGCATTATTTTTTTTAAATATAAAACTATTAAATCAATGATTGTCACCGTGGGAGAATCGGCACAACAATCTACTTGAACTGTTTTTTTTTATATAATATTATTGTTGTATGTTTTATCTGATGTGTTTTTTGTTACACAAATATTTTCATAAACTTAAATCTCAGAAATTGTCTGCATAAATTATTTGTTACAAAAAGTAACTATTATATAATATTAATATTAGTTACTATGTAAGAAAGTACTTATAGTAGTCCTGTAGATAAATTATATATTTTATGACGTTATTACATATTATCACTTAGGTATAATTGTATCAACAATATACTTTAATAATATTAATTACCTATAATGTTTATGGGTTTTCTACAAACCACAGACCAGCGTTTATTAGTTGTTATTAAATAATTAGGATTAGAAATAAAAGCTCTGCAGTTAATAACACACTATATTTTATATTTTATAGATACCTACCTACCAATACCTATTAATTACTATAATAATGGAACATTTGAAATAATATTTTATAATATATAATATAAGTTTGCCGTTATACTTTAACTATTTTTGTTATCCGAGTGAATATTTAACCATACGTTATATCCGTTCTTTTCATGGTTGTCTAATAGACGTGGGAATTTCACTATTGAAGTACGATGTTTGACCACAGCTTTTCCTGATAAGCGTCAAACGCAATAAAAAGATTTGAAAAGACCAATAGTCGTAAATCGGATTAAATAAAAGCCATCCCGTCTTACATATATTTCTTAAATCCTGCGTTCGCGACTTCCGAATGAACGACTTCAATATAATAATAACATTTCCTTGAGTTTTAGTAACCCTAAACGGTTAAAACTGTAAAACAACTTACATGTTAAAGGAAAAAATAAGTTCACCTAAAGTGAAATTGCAGTTGATACAAATTTGTTAATTAAATTGATATAATAGGTATTATGAAACTATAATTACCGGCGATAAAACATACTGGTAAAATACTTAACATTTTAATATCTGTTTTATTATATAATTTAAATAGTGTAGTTGTATTTTGAACTCCATAGTATATTAATAAATTATAATATAAAAATAATTCAGCGAAATGAATAGTTTTAAATTTAAATCAGAGGTTCGAATTTGCATAAATTACCTGTCTTATGTAGGTACCTACTATTATTAAGTTATGTGTAATGTGTGTGGTGATTTGTATCTTTACATAAATACCTAATTTTAAAAATTCAAGCTATTTTGTTTTCTAGCTTTATTATGGCACAACTTTTAACAGTGATTATTTTATTTTTAATAATAGATACCACTGTATTGGTTATTAAAAACGACTATCTATAAATTTATCATTGATTTTGTATTTAAAATGTCAAAACACCAGACTACAATAATATACCACCTCGTGGAAAACATGTCTGCACTCTACAGGCTTAATAGTTATTGTTATTACAATTTTTATTTTAGTATCAAATTTGCATCATTTAAAAAATAATTTATGAATCATACATTCATGTAGGTACTAATGTACTATATAGCAATTACACCTAGGTATATGCATGCCCAATCGCCATAATAGAACATTTACTGTGAACAGTTACAATTACCCTACTATCATTAAACTATGTACGGCTACCTATGGGATGACCATTTCTATACAAGGTACCTGAGGCCTGGGGATATAGCAGGTTTTCCGACCCTATTCTGGCACTCTATATATACTCGTGCTCCCCAGTACCTATTACGTTAAAAATGATCTCTGAACACGCCATGGTTCTCACCTGCTCTTACACACTGTTGTTCCTGAGTTTTATTAATTGTCTCATATTATCGTGAGGATGACTATACTTACAACGAGAGGGAGTGAGAGAGAGAAAACCGCTTTGTCAGCTTCAAATTTCCCCCTTACCGTATTGCATGCGTTGTACCTATATATACTCACCTACTCGTGCGTTAAAAATAAGTAATAGAAGCCGTTATTCATCTTCGACGACCAGTGGCCGGTAGTACTTCATAATAATGACGGCCAACGATTATGGACGTCTTACTTAAGCGAAATCTCGACGGAAAATGATGATGTCATGGAGGGTGTAGAAATATGTTTTCCAAAAGGTATCTGAAGTTTTATTTATTTATTTCATATTTCATTAAATACATCTTCCTACTCGTGAGAAGGCATAAAAATATCAATAGGTATTTGTGTATTTATAGAAAAGTACAAACATTGGTACAATAGACATTATACTTTTCCTAGTTCTTATAGTTCTACAAATATTTCTTCACTCGTATACTTATTTTATATATCTACCTATGCATTTTTCTAAAGCTCAATGATCATAAAATACAAATTAAGTTAATATAAAATGTAAGAAAATACAATTCACTAGATGGTTTTTTACTTTTATACAAAATTGTTATATATGTAGAAGATAATATAATGGATATAGAATAGATGATTCCCATAATAAAAAATCAATGAATCTCAATATTATTGTTGTATAATTTTATATTCATGCCTTATGGTGATAACGTCTTTATATTAATATGTTTGTCTTAATAGTAATTACGTTTAGCCCGTATAGGTAGGGGTTAGTTTATATAGGACGTAGGTGGCCCAAATAGGAAATGTACCCTTTAGAAGTAATAGTATGAGGAGACGAAAGTATCTATTACAAAGTTCGATCTAAACCACGTACGTTACCCCGGCCCCCCCCAATTTGATTTTTGCAATTTTCTTTGCACCAATTTTTAGTGCTCAATTCCTGCCAATTCCTGCCGCAAACCCCGGAATTCCTGCTCTAACGGTTTTCCCGGAAAGTCGAATTTTCCACGGGTGGGGCTGGGGTAACGTTACTCCAGCCCCACCCACCTTCTAAATTTGACTTTTTGCAATTTTTTTTGCGCTAATTTTTAGTGCTCGATTCCTGCCAATTCCTGCCGCAAACCCCGGAATTCCTGCTCAAAAACCACCCCCGTAAAAATTAAAAAACTATATTTGTGGCGGGGGAAACGTTTTTCCAACCCCCAAGGTCGGAATTCGACCTTTTTAACTTTTTCCAACGGCAATGTTTAGTGCTCAATGCCTGCCAATTCCTGCCGCAAACCCCGGAATTCCTGCTCCAACGGTTTTCCCGGAAAGTCGAATTTTCCATGGGTGGGGATGGGGTAACGTTACCCCAGCCCCACCCACCTTCAAAATTTGACTTTTTGCAATTTTTTTTGCGCCAATTTTTAGTGCTCGATTCCTGCCGATTTTTGCCGCAAACCCCGGAATTCCTGCTCAAAAACCACCCCCGTAAAAATTAAAAAACTATATTTGTGGCGGGGGAAACGTTTTTCCAACCCCCAAGGTCGGAATTCGACCTTTTTAACTTTTTCCAACTGCAATGTTTAGTGCTCAATGCCTGCCAATTGTTTTTTAAAGTTGAGTTTGTTTTTTTTTATATTATTTTATTATTTTTGTAGAGTTATATTTAGTTATATTCAAAAGACAAGTGTTTTTTTTTAAGTTTTTTTTAAAATAGAAACTGGGTGAATTTTCTTAGGTGGGAGATATATAGCCATTGCGCTTTGCAGATTTTTTTTACTGTAGAAGGACAGTGGGCAGTGTTGGATCTTAACTTTTTAACAAACGAGGAAAATGAAAAAAATACTCCCATTTCAAGGAGATGACTAGAATTAGTATTTTATATATTTTTTTTTTAAAAAGCACAGTCGCACAGTATTGTTAGGACCAACCATTTAAAAATCCAATAATACAACTAAATACTGAAAATTGTAGTATAATGACTATGACTTATGGATTAAATGTTTTTTACACTAAAATATCTACATTCTACATTTTCTAAATTTCCAAAATAATAAGAACCCGGTTGTATTTTTGACATATTGGACTTTGAAAATAAATTAGATGAAGAATACAGTTGAAAAAAACTAATCTATAGAATATAAATTTCCTTTTAAATTATTTTATTATAATATGTAAGGCATAATTATCAATCTGACTTAAGCTACGTATCAATAGGATAGTATTTTTATTTTAACCAATGCCTCTCTGCAAAGTGGGTACTTTATACAAGTAAGAATTATTATGCTATAGGAATATGTACGTAAAAAAAATGTTGAGTGGCGAATCTGTGACATGTTGCATTGTTGCCCTAGTCTAACAAAAAGTGAAATGACGCCAATAATATTTAATATTGTCATATATTATGGTTATGAGTACTAAATATTGGCGCAAGAAAATTGCAAAAAGTCAAATTTTGAAGGTGGGTGGGGCTGGAGTAACGTTACCCCAGCCCCACCCATGGAAAATTCGACTTTCCGGGAAAACCGTTGGAGCAGGAATTCCGGGGTTTGCGGCAGGAATTGGCAGGAATTGAGCACTAAACATTGGCGTTGGAAAAAGTTAAAAAGGTCGAATTCCGACTTTGGGGGGTTGGAAAAACGTTTCCCCCGCCGCAAATATAGTTTTTTAATTTTTACGGGAGCGGTTTTTGGGCAGGAATTCCGGGGTTTGCGGCAGGAATTGGCAGGCATTGAGCACTAAACATTGGCGTTGGAAAAAGTTAAAAAGGTCGAATTCCGACCTTGGGGGGTTGGAAAAACGTTTCCCCCGCCGCAAATATAGTTTTTTAATTTTTACGGGGGTGGTTTTTGAGCAGGAATTCCGTGGTTTGCGGCAAAAATCGGCAGGAATCGAGCACTAAAAATTGGCGCAAAAAAAATTGCAAAAAGTCAAATTTTGAAGGTGGGTGGGGCTGGGGTAACGTTACCCCAGCCCCACCCGTGGAAAATTCGACTTTCCGGGAAAACCGTTAGAGCAAGAATTCCGGGGTTTGCGGCAGGAATTGGCAGGAATCGAGCACTAAAAATTGGCGCAAAAAAAATTGCAAAAAGTCAAATTTAGAAGGTGGGTGGGGCTGGAGTAACGTTACCCCAGCCCCACCCGTGGAAAATTCGACTTTCCGGGAAAACCGTTAGAGCAGGAATTCCGGGGTTTGCGGCAGGAATTGGCAGGAATTGAGCACTAAAAATTGGCGCAAAAAAAATTGCAAAAATCGAATTGGGGGGGGCCGGGGTAACGTTCGTATCTAAACCCTTTTGTTTACTAAACCGTTATAATCGGTTTATTCCATTGATACCCTTTCATTCACTGACCCTCTTCGCCAATGATGGTGACCCTTCAGCACGATAGTTAAGCTACTTTAAAAAGCCCGTGTTTACGCCGTCCTTGCCTTATACTGAGTATTTGTAAGACTATTAAATTATCTGTGAGTGAAAATTGAAAAATAATCTAAAATAGATACTCCATATACTGTAATACTGTAGGTACCTATGTTTATAATAATTATATTATAATTTTTTAAAAGATTTATTTACAATTGATAATATTTTGCATTTTTAAGGATTATTATCCACATTTTAATAACTTAGAAACTTCAGCTCGTTCGAGTTTTGGTTTAAAATGTTAAATATAAATCCTCTGCTTATAGTAATTATTTGACAAAAAATAGTTTGTATAACAAAGTTTGCCACTGCAGGAGTACAGAACACTTCATATATTATATGATATTAAAAATCTAAATAATTGAATAGACGTTTCTTGGGTAATACATAAAAAGTCAGAATTTGAATGAATGAAATATTAAAAATGGAAGTGAACAGCCCCCGGGAGCTCTGAGGTGGGGTGATAATAGTGCCCCCAGTTACCCCAGTTAAAGCCATTAAGTACGAGCAGCTTATCGAGATGTTTTCAAAATTATATAAAATGTACATAATTACGATTCCATCAGTGACATATTATCATAGTTATATTATCTGTACCTGGTCCGATGTGTTTCTGAAACTTAACCATACCAAACTGATTGTATGAAAAATTATGTTTTCATTGGGCCCCGCATAAAACATGCTTGCACCCCCCCCACCCCTGATTAATACCTACAGAGGCGGCTCTGAATTCGACGAGGGGTTCGTATTGCGCGCGTGTTAATATATAATAATATCGTCCGCGTATACGTAATCGATGGGCGCGAGAACGATGATCTACGCTGGGCGGGAGGCGCGGGACCGATTTCAATTGCCACTTTGTCCGTTCCCGCACTTCACGTCCATCTACGTGCGTACCCATCCGCTCGCGAGGCGGCGGCCGGCCCTTCACCGAGACGTAAAAACCACCGCCACCGCCGCCGACACTGTATTCGCACCCGCGTGACATATTGTTTTAAAATGCACAGAAAGAGCACTGCCGCCGCCGCCGCGCACGTAAAGCCCAAAAGTAACGACGCCGACCCTACACGGGAATATTATACTTAGGGGACGAACGGCCGGCCGACGGTGGCTGCGTTTTTTCCCACTGCACCTCATACACACACACACACACGAGAATAATAATAAAAAAATAATAACGATAATAATAATAATAATAACCAAATAAGAACCGGATGAAATGTGTTAGGGAGTAATATAATAATAAAACCAAGCGCTTAATGGAGAGTGGCGGAACGCGTCGAAATATCGAGAATTATATGCGTGATGGAGGCGTAATAATAATACGCTTGTATTACAATAATAATATAACCATAATAACTAATAGCTATAATGCATCAGTATAATATAAAATGTGTAGAGGTACGTAAATAACTATATAATTATGAAAAATATAAGACATAAGTTATATTTATTTAGTAATAAGGCCAAGGGAACGGATTTGAATGCATATTGAATTTTTTCTGAATGTTCGAAAACATTGCTTTTCAAGCACAAAGTTCATTTCAAGGAATTAAAAAATGGAACTGCATTTTTTTGCATTTTTAAGACTTTATTAGGTACTTTTTTTTACATTTTTTTACATTTTTATATTTATAAGTCATTTTATATACGAATGGATATACAATTTTATAAAAATTTAAATAAAATGTACCTATTCTATAAAATTAAATATTATTTATTTTGACTTGTACTTTCATTTTTATTATTTGTTATGTTAAAAATATATGACGCCGTCGCCACCTACAATACGATTTGTGTAATTATTTTTTTTGGAAATAATTTTCAGGCTAAAAAGAAGATAGGAGAAGACAAATTATAAGATGATATGAATATTAATAATAATAATAATAATAATAATAATAATAATAATGTATATAATAATTATTAATTAATAACAAAACAAATTTTTTCAATGTCAATAAAACAACAATCAAAATACTTCAAAACAATTTATTTCTCATTTATTTATAAACAAGTTAATGTACCTATGCCTGTCATGTCATACTTACCATAAACGACTGTCGCATCTAGTACCCGTCGTTGCTCATTTTACACGAGAAAAAAGCATAATTCGCAATGGCCAATATTATTTAATAATTAAGCACCTAAATATAACTTAAAACCAAAACTAGACATAAAACTAACCCAAAATTAGAAGCCTCCATAGTAAATTTGAATAGCCAAAAAAAAACTTGATAATAAGTCAGTTTTTCAAAACGCGAGTGATATTGCAAATGTTGAGTGTTGACGTCAACTCTGGTAGCATGAAAACACGAATATATATAGCATTTCAAACTAGTAACTCCATGTCTCCATGTTTGAATTCCCATTGAGTTGTAGCCTTGTAGGTTAATTTTCATTATACGACATGAGTGATAAAATTAATTTTTTTCACCACAAAATCTGAAATTAGCCCGGTTAGCCCGGTTAGCCCGGTTAGCCCGGTTAGGCACTTACCCCACCTTACTATTGTCAATTTTATGAAACTAATGCCCGGATTGTAGCATGATAATATTACATAAGAAATTAAGAACCAACCAAATATTTAATTGTAGGTAAAGTTTAAAGAACTACCCTTATGGTTATATTATAACCATTTTTGCCAAAAATGTTTTTTCCAATACGATTTAGTTTTTTTTTTTTAACTAATAATGTTATAATGTTACAGAATATACGGATCGAGACAGCGTATAGTTCACGAAAATTGCAACCAGTGGAACTGCAGTGGCGTCCGCAGGGGAGGGGGGGCTAACGGGCTAAAGCCCCCCCATTGCCCGTATTATTATTACTTTTTAAAAAAAATTTTCAAGTTTAAACTGTCAACTATAGTAAGTAAGACGTAAATTTCATACATGTCTTACCAGAATAATGAATTCATTTTTTAAAAAACATTGTATTTGCATACCAATTTTCATAAATTATCTGTAATTTTTCGGTAAAAGTATGAACTGCTTGTATGAAAGACCTTGAATTAAATTTCTAGCCTTAGCTATACATATATTTTAATATTTTATAAGTTTTGAACTACAAATTAACTTTGGTTAAATTGTTTTGAACTTTAAATGCATATGTATCGTTAATATTTTAGCTATAATAAAAAAACTTACGTATTACATTTTTAAGCTTTTTGATCGGATAAATAATTTTTTATTGACATTTATAAAAAAAAGTTTAATTAATCAAATACAATCCAAGTGAGGACGGTATAACCAAAAACCAAGCTATTGTTACCAAACAATTTAAATAAGTTTTCATTTTTTTTTCTCCAATTAGGTACTTTTAAAAGCACTGAGCAGATTCAATATCGACCTCCTAAAAGTACCAACTAGATCCAATTTGCTTCCAAAAACATACACTGGGCATCGAAGCTTATCATAAGAACATTTTTTCTACCAGAAAAGTTGAAAAGTTACAAACATTTTAAAATACCTCAAATAAACGTCTGAAATTATTAGACTGGACAAAATAAAAATAAATTTGTAACTAATTTTCAAGCCCCCCCCCCCCATTGAAAAATCCTGCGGACGCCACTGAGTGGAAGTACCATGGCGTGGAACAATATATTAAAGCGCAGGCACCTAGTGGTAAGCCGTTAAAACGCGCTTGTGTGAGAACGTGACCAAAGGCCAAATCGGCGAAGGACACGTGTTTATAGTAGGATTACACAGTTACATCGGTAAACCTTTAACGCACTATATATATTATAACCCTTCACACCCACCTAATGCATAATGGACAAGGACAATCTACTAAACATAAATGACATGACCTGAATGGCTGAATGGAATTCAAACGCACAACAGAGACAGCGTGAATAATGTGTTAGTAATGTACCTAGATGGCTAGATAGGTACCTAATAAATAATAATATACACAAGTAATGTAGGTAAATAATCACAAAAATGGATTTGCAATTGTATCCGGTTGTATTTTAAAATCAATAATACAATGTGAAGGGACTACATATGGAGATGACCTCCTAATTAAACAAGGTTGGGGAGGGAGAGAAAATCCATGTACAAACGTTTGACTATAAGCTGGCCAAAGTGATTGTTTGCCGTACGATTGTAGTAGATACAAATTTACAATACGTATTCGGCTAACCGTTATGCAATTCCTTATCTATTTATAGACGCAACTACTTAAAAAAAAAGGTCACACAGCTTAGCTATAAACTCTCAGGTGTCTTAAATATACCCAAGTATGATTGTATTCTAAGCAATATTCTAATTTCTAACTATATTCAAATGTTGATACCTATACATTTCGCCATTTCGGGCGTTAAGACGCCAAGTAGGTCTGTAGATACAATGTTTCAGAAAGCTATGCAACCATTTTAAATGTTATCATGTTTTGTCGAATATAGTCGTATAACTGTATAAACACCATCGTCACCGTCTATAGAAACATTGCCGAACATACTAAACAGTAAACAACCTAACATAACAGTTAACCTACCTACTTAAGTAGGTATGAGAGAAAAATTGTAATTTTCCAATTATATTCAAATTTGAATCATGGCTGTATTGCGTGGTGCCATCTAGTGATTAGGATTTAGGTGTAAGCTACGTTACAATATAATATACTTGGCACCCGATACTTAAGTCATCATTTTTGTATTGTAATGCAATAATGCAACCATTATTATCAACCAAGATATTATGTAAATCATGAATGCACATCCAACCTTACAAATCCATACGGCCATACGTATATATTTTAATATCTACTTATATGAATATAAAATAAAAACTACCTATGAATATTGCAACCGTAGTTAGTAGCTTTGAATATTTCAACATGTTGTACTTATTAGTTATTGATTATATATCACATATAGACATTACCTGCATTACCTTTGCCGTGATCGATGAATGCAGAGGCGTGACAAAAAATGGTATGTGTGGCTCGTGCAGGAAGGCAATTTCAGTCTTGGGCGAAATATACTATTTTCTATCTCTTTTTCACGTCCTCTTAGATCGTATCACAACTTTATTATTTTTCCCTTTCATACACAAAACATTCTGAGAAAATTCTGAACCTATTTTCACGATCTTACCCAACTTATTAATTTCCTTTCCTCTTTCTTTTGTTCCCAGTCTCTTATACAGGTCATCAAACTACTTAAATTGTACTTCTCTATCTGCACTTTTTTGCTTCTTTATTTAGTGTTTTGAACTCTAACCACTCTTCTCACCTTCTTGATATTGAGTTTTCTTCCTAGTTATATTATGTTCTGTCCCTATCATCACACCACCATCTGTTATTATCCTGTAGCATACTGCCCTTACTCTCACCAACTTAACTGCTACATTTTTAATACAATTTTCTGACCTATCCCAGGCTTTATTATTATTTCCCTCCTTAACATACACTGCTTCTTCTATCTGTAATCTGTTTTCCCACAAATCTTTTTTTAAATTTCTCCTGTTAGCTTCCACCACCTAACCACTATTTCCTCCAAACTCATTACCTTACAGCTTACACCATAACTCCAAGACCATAAACCTATATTGTGTTACTACAATTTCTTGCGGAATTATTTCAAAACAATATTTTTAACTGTTCTCCACATATAACAATCTATTTTTGTTCTATTTATTCTACCTTTAAAAGTTATAAAATTGTCCTACACAAAGTAAAGGTATCTGATATTTGTACCTAAATTGAGTAATTAGTTGAAAATGTATTATTACAAATAGAAAATAATAAAATGAATATACTCTGTTCAAAATGAGATCAGTATCGAGCGGCCAAGTTGTGGCTTTGTCACACAACATACCTCTACGTACCTCCGTAGTGGGAACGACATATCAACATCTGACTGTCATGCACGAAAACCGTTCATCACCTGATCTCATTTGAACAGAGTATAGTAGTAACAATAACTATTTATAAATACTTTCTTAGTACATTTTCTATCAAGTATAAAATTTTTTTTAGGTCTGTGTGAATTATAATATAGTATACTAGTTAATGGAATCAAACTAGCCACTATATAATTTTTGGTAATAGAATATGTCCTATTTTCTACACTATTTAACAGCATACAAAAATTTTCGGAAAATTAGAATACAGACATTTTATCAATAGAATGAAGTACAGCTACAAGTATACAAGGTTATACGCAATATATTAGAGTAGGTAGTATGCTAGATATAGTACCATGACTATCATCGTGTGAAAAAGTCTTTACAGTAGGTTCAATGAAAATGTACTATTATTGTACTGAATGCACTGTACAAGAAAAATTAAAGCTGTTTAAAATAAACCACTGGATCAATCAATGACAAAAGCCATATTCCAATACAAAAGATTTATTTATAAGTTTATCATATAAGATATCACTACCGTAAGTTTTTGTCACATTATATTAATATGTTATATAAATTTAATTATTAAATAATACACACGTAATTTAAAATATATAAATAAAATAGTAAAACATACATAGACAATACTAAATTTATCTATTATCAAAATGTCAATGGAATATAATACGATTAGGTTTTTTAGTTTTGGATTCTGGATATGGTGCACGCAGTTGTCTAGGAACAAACCTCAGTGTATTCGAATCAAATGGAGTCAAATCTTTAACTTTCTGAAATACAATAATACAAATATGAATAGTTTTAGTTGATTACATAGAAACTAATATAGTTGGATAGCATTTAGTTCCCATAATATATAAAGATACTAGAATTAAAAATATGAAATACTTAATTACTCAAAGTACTAAAGCCAAAACCATTTTCTTTTAGTCTTACTATTTACAAATAAACTATGAGAGTATTAAAATTAAGTTTACGTTAATGTTATTCATTATTAAAAATATGTGCTGGCACCACCACAACTATCAGTAACTAAGAACAGATATTGTAAATACATTCATATTAAAATACAGGATTATAGGAATTAAACGAGCGATACTGAAATATGTAGTTGTTAATTTAAATTAAAATATATTATTTATTATTATAGATGGTAAATATTACTTACAGATTTCTTATTTATTGTTTCTTTTTTAGTGTTTAGAGGATCAGGCTTTGGTATGATATATGAACACTTAAGACCTCCTTCGAGCCAACGATTTTGTTTTTGAGAATTAGAACTACAACTTTGTAGCTAAAAATAAGAAAAGAAAAGGTTCAAATTATTACTTAAATTTACAGAAAAACCTAATAATTTAATACCATTGAATCGTGAGATGAGCTAGAAAGATCATATTGTAATAACGCAGATGTTTCTCTAAAAAAAAATTACATAATAATTATTATTTATATATCAAATAGAAAGTAGGTAACTGTAGCTGTAGCAATAAAATACATGTTCATTTTTTTTTTATGAAATTTATTTAATTAAACATTTCATATCGGAATCACTAAATGAGTTACAATTGTTAACTGATAAAGCTAAAATATGAAGATTTTGAATGGAAATTTTATATGAATTTATATACAGTTGTCCCAAAAGTACTGTATCACCCTTAGCAGTGGCGTATTTAGGAGGGGGGACGGGGGGACATTCCCTGGGGCGCCAAATTCTGAGTCCTCAAAGGGCCGTTGCTAGAGGTTAAAACAAAATTATTTTTTTATTTTATTGGATTTGTTGAGAAATTATATTAGTGATAATTGATAAGTGAATACCTGTATCTTTCTTATAATATCTTTTACATTTCTACACATATTTCTATGTAATATTTATATATATTATACCGTGTGTTCAATTTTAAAGGTAACAGGAAATATTTCGATCGTATGACCTTGAATTTGATTTGGGGTTTTTATACTGCAAATTGGACTTATAAATACATATTTTTTTAATAAATTCAAATTTTTTTTTTCTATCAGCGCATGCGCAGTAAAATAAAAATTTCTTAAATAGCAACCACTATTTTGGAGACCGGATTTCGATTTCTTTATTTTTTCTGATCAACTTTGATCTTTACAGTTTGTTGATATTTTCAAAATTGCCATGTTTATGACGGTCGGAATTACGATGAATTCGTAAATAATTGTGTGGTGGATGATATCTCTCGGGAGATCGTTCAGCAATCAGCATAAAGTGCCGCTGCGTTACGCGAATTTTGATGACATTCTCCAAAAATTAATACCATATCGGTATTTTCGGAATAGTTTGCCATTGTACAGAAAATAATGTGTCAGTGTCACGCGCGACTTACGAAAAACGTTTCACTATTCACAATCAATTTTAGAATGCTATCAAAATAACTTATTCACACAGGTTAATAGTATAACTTTCATTATAATACTATTAAAAACAAATTAAGATAATAGTAGTAGATAATTTAGTAGTTTTAATAAAAATAAATTGTTATAATAATACCTATAAATACCTATAAATTAAGATAGACCGTTGAAAAATGCGATATTTACAAATTAACTATTTTAAAACTTCCGACCGTCATAAACATGGCAATTTTGAAGATATCAACAAACTGTAAAGATCAAAGTTGTTCAGAAAAAATAAAGAAATCGAAATCCGGGCTCCAATGGTTGCTATACCTATAAGAAATTTTTATTTTACTGCGCATGCGCTGATAAAAAAAAATTAAAAATTTGAATTTATTAAAAAAATATGTATTTATAAGTCCTATAATGCAGTTTAAAAACCCCGATTCAAATTCAATGTCACACAATCGAAATATTTCCTGTTACCTTTAAAATTGAACACACGGTATAATGTATTTTATAAAATTATCGTAAAAAAGGCTAAATTCAAAATTATAATTTGTTTATTTAATTAATAATAAACGGAGTGTTAATGGTAAAATAAAAGTGTTCTCTAAATTAGTGGAAGCATAAATGCAATAAGGGGAAAATATACATTTTGGGTTCTCAATTATCACTTTTACATGGTTTTGGTTTCGATTTGTACACCAGTTTCCAATTTTTTCGGTTTTGGTTTTGGACTTTGTTATCGGTTTCAGTTTTTAAACGGTTTATACTGCATTTAGATAATCCGTTTTAAGACCTGGACTATTTACGTTCATTCTGTTTATTAATTTTTTTGAATCGCTGGATCGAGCGTCCGATCTTCTAATGTGTAAAGTTAACTTTCCAAAATGTCAAGATACAAAGATTTTCAAAAAAACTACCGTTTTTTAAATTATATTTTTGGTTTTTAATTTAATACAGGTATCCAATTTTTTCGGTTTTGGATTTGATTTTGTTTTCGGTTTTGGTCTTATAACGGTTTATACCGGTTTCAAGCAATGCACTATTTACTGAGAGAATAATTAAATTGTAAATTAGAGTTTTTTGTGACAATGAGTAAAAGGAAACTGAGAAAAAAAGGGGCCCCAAAATGTGTGTACCCAGGGCTCCAAAATCGTAAATACGCCACTGACCCTTAGTATCTCCATAGAAAATCCAGATCTTTAAATATATAAGTCTGATTGAATAGCATAAATTTTGTTTTTTTTTTCAAAAATTCTATTTAGGCAATTAAGTTTTTTAAATTTCCAAGATAGCCGTTTTGTTGATCATATTTTTTAACTGTTCAAAAAAAAAAAAAAAATTTAAATTTAATGAAAATCGACCGAGTTAGAGCTAATTATTATTTTGAATTACTATTTACTAAGAATAATATTTATGACATTACCTATGCATACAGTATTAGCAAAATACGATTCACACGCTTTAATTAAAAATTGGAAAGATAATTATTTTTTTGACAGTCTATTAACATCTAATTATTAGTGAAAGCTTTCAGTTATAAGATTAAAAAATATCAATTTTTTATAGCTGATATATGGGGCAAATGTAAACTCCCCTAAAAAATTAAATAGTAAATTCCCCTAATAGTAAACTCCCCTAAAAACATTTTGCTACCGTATTACGCTTACGTAAACTCCCCTAAACAACATTTTTGATTGAGTAATAAAGTGGAAATTGTTTTTATATAATTAAATTTAGTTATTTTTTGATCTTTATAATTTTGTATTAGTTGGTTTAATAATATTGTTGTCGTCTTTTTAACTTATTATTAATATCTATATATTGTATATTATATTATATCTTATATTAATATGTCAGCAAATATTTAATCATAATATCATAATATTTAATCATGCCCTTGCGACGTTGAAATTTTAATAAATAAATAGGTAGGTACACGTAGTTACTGTGTTTAAACAGTAAAATGTTTTTAGGGGAATTTATATAAGCGTAATACAGTAGAAAAATAGTTTTAGGGGAATTAACAAAAATTTAGGGGAATTTACATATGCCCGATATTTGGTATGTCAAAATTCATAATATTTCCAAAAAATAATTGTTTTTTTTATTTTAATAATAAAATTTCTATTTCAATCTGACAGTGAACAGTAAAACTGGTTACCTATTTTTAAGTATTTTAATTATCATGGAGTGAACCTAAAATGGCACAAATAGCCCTGGCACCCTGGTCTATGATTTTACCTTACAGTTATTAATGTAATTTACAATAATACTATTTATGCATATCTCAGTTTTGTAAATTATTATTAAAATTATTCACTTGGGTTCTTTCTTTATAGCTATTACTTAATAGTATCGTACGCAGAGTCGTCTTTAGCTATAACTTTTTGTTCTGTACCTATTTTGTTAAACATTTAAAAATGACATAACTGTTATTCTTAGAAATTCAAAATAATAATTAGCTCTAACTTGGTCAATTTTCATCAAATTTTAATATTTTTTTTAACTGTTTTAAAAAATATAATCAACAAAATGGCTACCTTGGAAATTTAAAAAACTTATTTCCCTAAAAAAATTGTTGGTAATTTTTGAATTTCTGAAAAAAACCGAATATTATGCTATGTTATCAGAATCTCCATACTTATTACTGTAAAAAAATAACGGCATTAAGTATATTGATTTTCCACGGAGATACTAAGGGTGAAACGGGACTTTTGGGACACACTGTATAGTTGAATTCAATAATTTAAAATAAATATCAAACATTACTTCTTATAGGTATGGTCTAAACCAATCTTATTAATATGTTTTTTAACTTCTATTATTCTCATCTGTAATTTTGATCTAGTTTGCTCAATGGATTCAAGTTCAGGTGCATAGCAAACATGTAAAATACCACCAAAGAAATTTTTTGTGTCCATTTGTTTTTTAGCAAATCTAAAATATTAACACATTAAAATTCTATACAATATAATATAATATATGACAAAATTGAACTAAAATTTTAATAGACCTGGCTGATTGTATCTGAATAAATATCACATGAAAACTATGAGTAAATTCTTCTTGGTCTTCAAATTGCACTTGTCGAATACGCAATATATTACCATAACGCTTACATAATTTTTCCACTTCATCGTGTAAATTGATAGATGGCACACCTCTGATCAACAAATGCTGCGACTCATCATTCACCGTGTAAACCTTATTATTATAGTCAAATACAAGTTTAAGGAATTTATTTATTTAAATGTATATTTTTTTTATAAATAGTAAATACACTGAATACAGTACAGTTTTTCATAAAATTCAGAAAAGCTCTGAATCTTCTTGGATTTATGTCGATAGGATAGATACATTTTACTAATATTTATTGTAATCGTTTGAACGTAAACAAAATCGGAAAAAATTACAACATAAGAATTATCTATAAATATTGGCAATTAATCAAGGATACGTGGTTTTCGGTCTGATATCAATCTTAGTACCTTAATTGCTGTAAGTTTTCGGCCTTGTCTATACTTTGGCCTATTTTCGCAGTAATTTAACATGTTGTGATGAGGATATGACTTTAAAACTGAGACTTCTAGATTCTGTTTAGACATTGTAAAAACTAAATTAATTAATTAAATTTTGAAAATAAAATCCAAAATTTCAGACAAATGATTGGACAATTAATACGTCTTAGTAAAACCATGACCACAACAAGGCTATAAAAATTAAAAGTACAAATTTTAATTTAAGCAATAAAAAATAAAATCTAAAATTTAATTGAAAAAATAAAAAATGTATTATATTAATATATTGTAATAACTGATAATATCAAGTAAACCAAACAAGATACAATAACAGAAATCGGAATAAATTAATTCTGTGTGGGTAATCCGTGATAGTCCGTGGAGGTAAAATTGGTAAAATTGTCCGTGGTTATTACCATAGAACAAATGTTGTTACCATAAGCAGCTAAACGGCCAATCGCGTGATACCAGTATACCACACGCGCTGTTCTCGCGGGAAACACTGCAAGACGTACACCGTAGATAAACAAATAACCTTAAAAAATTCAGTATTTTCAAATCCGACATGTTGACTTCCATCGAAAATTTCACTAGTCATTCGCGAACTGCAACGGGTAACTGACTCTATCATATCATGCAGAGACTTGTTTCTCGTTAAACTGTCGGCGACTTCAGTGACCGGTCCCTCGTCCCTGTGAATGTCTACCTGCTAGAAAAAAACATCTATCACCATTCTACCGTCGACGTTATGAACACGGGACTAAGATATCCGAAATATATATAATTATCTTGAATTGAAATATTATTTAACGAATTTGCCTGTAACGAACAACACTAGTAAATATGGCCGTCTCCAAATTTAGTGGTTTGTATATACACATTTACATTAATATTTAACTCAAGATTTTTTTCATTTTATTTATGAAATTTTATAGATGCAGTTACAAAACTAAATACACCATTTGATGTGTTTAAATTGGACTGTAGAGAAATGATATCAAATGCCCAAGCATTTAAATTACGTGAGGCGTTACTGACAATGACGTTTAAAAAAAAATCGTGTGATCTATATTCATTTTCTCAATCACCGGATTTCATGCGTTCGACAAAACTGAAGAAACCTAAGGAAGTTGAACAGTTTTTAATTTTGCTAAAAATAATAAAAAACAAAATAGCTAAATACTTAAAAAAAAACTTTAATAATACGATTAGTGTATCTTGTTCTAGATATGATCGCGGAGGTAATTTTTTCCATTTTGGTTTTATGTATGTAAAATTTCTAACTGTATTGTCTGTATATTTAGATTACTTACTTTGTCATGATGATCGTGTCGACGATAGGTCTGTAGCATTCATATATTATTTGAATTATGATTGGCTTCCTGGATGGGGTGGCACATTAGATGTTTATTCGGTTGACAACACAAATTCTGCCACAGAAATTGCAGAAAAAATTAAGCCAGATTTCAACTCTATGATTTTTTTCCCTGTTGAAAGTTATACTTATCACCAGGTATGTCATTAATTTTTTTATTCCAATTATGAGGATGTCAGTGAAATATTGATTTTCTCTCTCAGACCCACAAGCAACATAGAGTAAAATCATCTTTTACAAAAATTATAAAGGATAATATTTTTTAGTACTTACCTATTTTTCAATTTTATATTTTACTATTATAACTTATTAGACTCAATATAAAATAAAAAATTGTAAATTTAAATTATGTTTAAATTGTTTTGAGACAATATTTAGATAAATCAATGTCACACCCTCAAAAATATTATTCTATATAATTTTTGGAATGGGTGAATTGACTATACTGCAAAACCGAAAGTAAGCTCTTCAGCCACGCATTGAAATGAACGCTGTCTTGAGGTATAATTTCTCCCACCAAGTGGACTGACAAAATGGACAGGTGCGACAAGTTTTGGTTACCACTCAGTAGTGTTCTCTCGGTGACCAAACTATAAGATTACTCAAAAATAAATGATTCTGTGTAAATGTAATTTATCTGTTTTGCATGGGCCAGAGAAAGAAAACAAACAGCACTGCTGACATCTTCATAACTTATAACAATCTAACTTATCTCTTATTCCATAGGTGGCTGAAAATACATCTACCTTTCCTCGTATTTCCATTAACGGTTGGTTCCACAGTGATGAACTATCTTGGGAAATGTGTGACCTGCCAGTCAAGGTTCACTCTCCAATTTTTACACCGCATTCAGTTTCTAATGAAAGGGTATTTATATAACAATTTAATTATAATATTTATAGTTATTTATTTATATGAGTTTCCTGAATTTTTATTTTTATTTAAACATACATTTTTGCAAAAAAATTTCAGAAATATTTATTTTATAATCTATAAATCTAGTTGATGCATTCGGGAGGTCAAAATTTAAAATTTCCAATAGTTTTCAAAAGTGCCTGGAAAAACAACATAAAAATTATGAAAAAACGGGAATATTTACCCAAAATCAGTTTTTGAAAATCTATTTTGGTTTTTGGTGTAACCCTGAAACAAATTACCATAGATACATGACATTTTCACTGGTTGTTTATATTAGCATTTTCTATACACGATAACATTTTTAAAATATTTTGATTTGTTTTGAACTGTTTAGGGACATTTTCATTTTCCATTTTTTTTTAGTTTTTATTCTAAAAATATCAATAAAATTTTATTTGTTAGTTTCTAGCCCTATACAAGGCTCCAGATATATTGTGACATTAGCAGTTGAAAAATATTAAAAATATATAGCCACATTTTTTTTTTAATAAGCATGAAAGTTCAAATTTTGACAAAATGTAATAATTATTTTTTAGTTAAAAATTTATAAAATGTTAAACTTTTATAGCTACAGATTTAAAATTTAAACCAAGGTTCCACGTAAATGGGTTATAATATATAAATTACTTTATTCACAATTATATCATTAAATTATTAAACAATATACTTTATAGTATCATAGCAGATACATACATACATACATACATAATATCATAGCAGAATTAACACAGTATTTACAAATAATAATTCATATTTCAGTGTAATAACATCTCCATTATGTGCATAGAAGACATATTTGAAAAATCATTGTTTCGAGAAGCTATTAAAGAAACATTTAAGAAAGATGGGTTCATAATGTGCGAGGGATTTTTCAAAACTCAAATGGTAGATTATTTATCTAATGATGTATTTTCTAATGACCTGAATTGGAAAATCAAAGGACCTTTAAACAAAAGGTAAATGTTTAGCCAGTGTTGTTTATTTAAACATTGATACATATAATATTATTATTATTATTATTATAATGATGTATTATTATTCTAGGCAATACAAATATTTAGATTTACAAGATTTGCCAGAATCAATTTTGTCTGTTGTTAATTTGTTAAAGACTGAACGCATGTTTACATTTTTCCAAGACTGCACAGGTCTGAGATTTATTGCTGGTAAGTTGAATATGAAAAGTTTTAATAAAACATCAATCTTATAAATTTTATTTTAGATTCTGAACGATGAATGTATTGATTTTACAATGATGTGTTTTTTTTTTTATTTTTTTTTTTGTCTGTCATCTCGTTTTAGGACAGTAAAAGTGCTTGGATTTTCTTCAACCGTATCTTTTCTGATAGGAAAGTGAATCTAGTTGGTACTTTAGGAGGTCAAAAGTAAAATGTTCCCAGTAGTTTTCACAAGCGCCGGGAAAAACAACATAAAAATTAAGAAAAACGGGAATTTTTACGCAAAATCGGTTTTCCAAAACATTGATTTTGGTTTTTAGCGTAACTCTAAAACAAATGAACGTATATACATGAAATTTTCACTAGTTGTTTATATTTGCATTTTTTATACCCGATAAAATTTTTAAAATATTTTGATTTGTTTTGAGCTGTTTAGGGACATTTTCATTTTCCATTTTTTTTAGTTTTTATTCTAAAAATATCAATAAAATTTTATTTGTTGGTTTCGAAAGTTTGAAAATTTAACAGAAGGCTCCTAGTATATCGTTTCAAAGGCAGATGAAAAATATTAAAAATCCTTAGTCACAATTTTTTTTATAAGGATTTAAAGTTCAAAAATTGACAAAATATAGAAAAATCACTAAAATTAGCAAATTATTTTGAGTTAAGAATTCGTAAAAAATTTTCTTTTTAAATCTAAGATTTGAAAATGTAATGTAAGATTCTTTATAGGGTTGTCTACCTTTATCAATAAAAAAATCTACCGGAAAGTCAAATTTTTATGAGCGTTTGAAATTCAAACTTTTACAACATTGGATATTCAATCGATTTCTCTTGTAGGGATTTCCTTATTTTGTTGTAATTCAAAAACAAAAAACTGTAGATACATGGAAATTTCACTGAATGATCATATTAGCATTTCCTATACACTGTACAATTTTGACTCTTTTTGAGCTATTTACGGACATTTTTAGTTTTTTTTTCTATGAATATCAATAAAGATTTATCTGTTGGCCCAAAAAGTGTAAAAATTTAATACAAGGTTCCTGATATATTGTTACAACAGCAATTGAAAAATATTAAAAATACATATGCACAATTTTTTTTTATAAGCATTTAAAGATCAAATTTTGATAAAATTTATCAAAATCTCAAAAATTATCAATCATTGTAATTAATAAATTATAAAATGTTCATTTTTATAGCTAAGGATTGCAAATTTAAAACAAAGGTTCTCGTAAATAGTTCATACTGTAACCAAAAAATCTAAAAAATATATGAACACGGTTATTTTTTACAGATATATTAAATTCAAATTAATAATGTTAACGATCTTGGTTTTTTTTTTTGTAATTTAAAAATATTATTTGGGGATTTATGAAACTGAAAAATCAAAATATTATGGCCCATCTATACACTCTACCATAGTATAAGGAATAAGAAGTATGCTCAATGATAAGGCTGTGCATATTTTAAGGGGCAATGAATAATTTATTCATAAATTCCATATAATTTAATACCATAGATAAGTATATAATAAATCTTATACCTAGACTGACATACCGTCTCTGCTCAGAATCGTTTTTCTTATACAATGATATTATATCATTGAATTCAAATTTAATACCATCCATTATACATTGACTCACTTGTGACCTACAGTACAGCAGAGTGACATCCACTTACCCACCTTTTTATTATTAATAGTGAAATTTTTTATTTTTAGTTAATATTGAAGTGCAAAGATGGCATGGTGGACACTATATGGTATCGGGCGGAAACGATGGTCTAGACGGTTATAATATATTGAGTGTCTATTTATTTTTTAGTCAGTGTTTTGGCGAAATGTCTGATAAAGAAAAAGATGATCTACATTATGTATTTGAAGTAAAAAATACATTAACACCAGTAAATATATACTTATTTATACTAAATAATTATAAATTAATTAAATAATTTTTTCTTTTTTAGAAATTTGCATGTAAGCCTCAGCACAATACTATTTTTATGGTAAATCGAGATCCCAATATGGATTCATATGTTACATATTGTAAAATAGTTGATGGTCATGCTTGGACTGTAGTTGTTGCTAATTATGTGATTCGTAGAGATTTTGAGTGTACACTGAGACTATCAAGGTGTGACCAATAGGAAAATTAACTTTTATTCTATTTTGTTTTTTTTTTAATGTTGACATGACTACATTTATTTAACTATTATTTTCCTACTGTATTGTGCTTTATAATCTTTTTTATTTTTAATGTTTGTGATTACATCATCAAAGAATTAGAAGTTTTTAGAATTTTTTTTTTATCAATAAAGTGTTCTTAATTTATAAATAATTATTATTCATAAGAATAAGTTGTGTTTGGATATTAAATCTAGTATCAGAGTTTGATATTATATTAATATCACTTGATTAATTATAGTAAACTTATTATTTATCATTTACCTTAAATAACATGTTTCAAGACATGTGTTGTCTTTTAAATAGTAAGGAAATCATAAGTTGTGCAGGTTAAACAACATTTTTAAATGTATAAAAAAAGGAATAATATATTGATGTTATCATTTTTTTCAATTATTTTCAATTTGTATGTTACTAGCTGTCAACACCGTGGATAGTTGTTTGTTAAAAAGAAAAATTTATTTGTCTTAAGTTTATTTTAAAAATGACTGAGAATAATAAACATATTGTGATATAAGAATAATATTACTATTATATATTTTAACATTTATTTTTATTTAATATACATATTTAATTACATAATATTTTAATAGTTAATACTATAGTAATTAATTACAAATGGTCAGTTGTTGTCTGTTGGCGTAGAACATAATTAAAACATTTTTATTTAAGTATGAATAAATTAGTTTAATTTTTTTTTTTTGTTAACTTACTAATTACTACAAAATTAAGTATAGACGTAAATTGCTTATAATAATAAATATGATATTCTGTAGCAGTGTTGTCTATTAGAAAAAGATCACCAAAAAAATATCTGGATACGATAACAGATAAATCATTGATCATTTATCAAGATAAAAAATAGAAGACTTTTTAAAAATTGTAAAGATGTTGCATATTAGTGATTAATAATTATTATTTAATAAAACCTTAATATGTAATTTATCGAGTCTCAACTAAAGATAATTTGAATATTAAGTGGAAATACAACTTGAATAAAAATATAATAACAAAATGTGGGTAAGTGGATGCCGCTTTGCTGTACAGTAGGTTACAAGTGGGTCAATGTATAATGGATTGTATTAAACTCGAATTCAATGATATATCATTGTATAAGAAGAACGATTCTGAGCGGAGACGGTTTATCAGTCTGGGTATTTTATATTGCCATTATTTAATATTTATTATATCTCGTAAGTTAACTAAGTTAACTAAGTTAATATGTTAATTTTTTTCGGTTCTATTGTGATAGACAAAGTGTTAGAAATTAAAATCCCATTTTTTGTAGTTTTTCGTAATTTGTCAGTAGTTTTTCCCGTGGCATTAAATAACTATTGAGAAAAGATAAGTTACTATATTATGTTGAAATCGAAGCACTCCTGGTAAAAATGTATATATAGGATTAAAAAAATAAATAAACACCATTGTAAAACCACTAGCTTCCTTGTTCCGCTCAGAATCTAAAACCGAACTATCACTATGTTTTAGTGAATATTTTTTGTATACGTTAACTTTGATCTACAACATAATAACATGAAATGTATTATCACCAAGTTGTTAATTATTTCTTGGTACTTTGTGTTACAACATGGACCGCTTTATTGAAAAACTGATTTACTACTGCAGTGCTGCTAAAAATATAGAATTGTAGTATTATGTTTAAAAAAATATACTTTTTAGTTCTTTGACCGTTGAAATTCAATTAAAACATCAGTTCTTTTTTTTAGCATTTAAAAAAGGTAGTGCTTGTAGATTTGCAAAATTAGAATTTCTTGATTCTGAGCCCAATATACCCATGAAATCATATTTTAACTTTAGAATAACAATTTTAGTTTTTGTTTATACTTTAAAAATATTATCCATGCATACTTGAATGCAATGGTGGGCAAGTTAGTGAAAATAATTAAATGTCGCAAGTCAAGTTAATTCAATTAAATTGCCTTCGGTTTGGTCAAAAGTTAACAAAGAAAAAAATTTAACTAGTTAAGCTTAAAGTTAAGATAGAAAATAAAATAAACTTATCTCAGTCAAAAAGTAGTTAATTTTTTTGAAGGAACAATATTTTTAAGTCATTAACTGCCATAGTATTTTGTTACATACAAACATTTAACACTGAGTAAACAATTAAATAATTATAATATATTTTTCAAAAATAAATTATCAAAATCATGAAAGAGTCGACGAATCAGTATTATCTAGTTGATTACGAACGACTCGAAAAGGAAATTCACTGTACGACAATGATAATGAACTATAAAAAGTTAAGTTTCAACAATAAAAATTTTAACTGAATAAATAAAAAAAAAGAATAACTAGTTTTTAACAAGTTGATGCCCCCACCTTTGACTATAAAAAAAGGGTACCTACTAGTTCTCCCAGTGTAATAAGAAATGTGAAAAGTAAAATATTTAAAAATAGTACTGTTAGTGCTACATATTTTCCAAATTAAACATTGATGGTGAATACACAACGTCAACATGTCTAACATTATAATACATAACATCCATGATCCAAATAATCAAGTACTAATTTTTATTTAAAAGTTCAAGTGTTTTATTAATATTTTTGTAACCAGCCGAAATGCCTGTTAAAAACTATTATTGCTAAACATACAATTTAATAAAGCCAATTTCCAATAAATTAATATAATTAGATATTGCACCAATGTATACATTTACTTTGGGGTAATGCACTATAATATTAACCTACAACATGATATTATATATTTGACCTTATAAGTGTACTATTAAGTATCAACCAGTAAAATAAAAATTGTACAGCTACATGTTGAAGTTTAAAAAAATGTATTTTGTATTTAGAACAGTAGTAAGATTATAATTTATCATGTATACATTTTCTATACCTAATAAAAATGGTTTAAAACTGAATAAAATGTTATGTAGTTTTATTGACAGGATTAGGAATTCTGAAATGTTTACAAACATAAATAAAAACAAAACAAAATATTAACTATTTAGAATGTATTTATCAATTTGTGTATCCAGAATACCACACACATAAATGCATCAAACATTTTTAAGTAGACCACATATTTGACATTAATTATAGTTTCAAATTATTTAATTGATACGTTTGACATTTAAATGGAAAGCAAAAAAATTAACTCAATTGTCCACAATTAGCGACCTGGATCTTTTTGGTAGTTTTACCACTCTGAGTACCATAGGACTCGATTTTCTTGACAACATCCATACCATCAACAATAGCACCAAAAACAACATGTTTGGTGTCCAACCACGATGTCTTTACAGTGGTTACGAAAAATTGACTACCATTTGTGTTGGCTCCAGCATTGGCCATTGACAGGATACCTGAAATATATTTTTTTTTGTTAAATAATTATTCATTAAACTAAAAATTAAATAATTTGTATTGATAATAGTGTTATTGATATAACTACAGCCACAAACTACTATAATAATTTTAACTTCACAAAATGCAGTTTAATTAATTATTTTTATCATGGGTACCTAATTAAATTGACTTTAGTTGAATGTTTTATATTCTTATATTATTAAAACGTTATGCAATTTTTTTTTTTTTTAAAGGTATATCCAAAGTTCTACTCATCCCATTGACCCACATTTGCACGATTTTGTTTTTAATGGAATTGTTTGGTGATAAGATTAACTATTTTAATTTATTAGTATAAGGTCAATGAATAAATTAAGTAGTTATTGGCATTTGGCTATATAATGTTGCTTTAATATTACATTAAGGCAACATTTGTTGCTACATGTAATTGGCATGGATTTTTATAGGTGTTCACTTTAGAAAAGGTTTGCATAGGTTAACTACGTCTTAAAATATAAAAATAATATATTGTCACAGAAAATATATACTATATACTTGAATTGCTTAAATGTAGTCTTTAATTTTTTTTTTTTTTTTTAAACATAAGGTAGTGTAAAATATTTGCACAGCTTACACCAGTAAACTCATGGTAAGATGAATATAAATAAAAGTAACTCACCAGGACCAGTGTGCTTCAGTGTAAAGTTCTCATCTTCAAATTTGTTTCCGTAGATGGATTTTCCTCCAGTGCCATTATGGTTGGTGAAATCACCACCTTGACACATGAAGTTGGGAATGACACGATGGAAAATGCTTCCTTTATACCCAAAACCTTTTTCACCAGTACACAAAGCACGGAAATTTTCAGCTGTTTTTGGTACTACATCACTGCGGAGCTAAAAAATAAGAAAAACAATTAATGTTGATAGTTTGTTAAACAAGCAAATTAATACTTATGTATTAGAGTACCATTATAATGCAATTTAATAATTATTACATTTTTTTTTTTGATAATAAATATCTAGAGGAATACCAACAAATAAACACAGTTCATACCAAAAGTGTCCTGACTCATGGAGTTATATATATATATATATACAGTTAAACAGTCGTAAAAAAGTGGAAACAATGGCAGAAACGGTTTTAATGGTAGCATGATTGATGATGAATGTATGAGAGTAGTCCTTGAAAATTTACGACATTGGTTTCTCACCATTGAAGGTCCACGAAATCTAAATTTATTTTAGTTTCTCGGAGGAGAAATCTATTAATTTATATGAGTAACTCAGTATTTGAACGTGTTGCACACCAATTCTTAGAGTGTAAAACACGTGATTTCGGTCGAGATCAAATGTCTCGCGACAACCGATATTTGTTCAACCATCGAAAATACCAAGGGTTAAAGGGGAAGGCAAACGGACGCGTACATCTATGATGTCAGCAGATCTATTTCATATTTAACGGATGTTTTGATGTATTTACAGTTGCGAGTTGCCGAAACAAGGGGAACACCTGAGACCTATAAAATATGGCGTCATCCAGACATTATTTCAGCCGTAGGTAACAACCGAACATACGACAGGGTACGGGAGTCACTGTCGAAATATTATGGACGCGTTCCAAATGTCGGAGACAAGAATGTACGACGAACAAATTCCGTACAGATCGAAAACAATTTTCCGGATTTCGATCATTCCAGTCATCGTCAAGGCGTCAGGCGAGCGCGCAAGAACAAGGAAAATATTAAAATGTCAATTCCGAGTGTTTTGGAGTGATAAAAATTTCAACCGGAGAGAAACGCACGCATTCCATGGGATGAAAGCAGAAGAAATCGGTACGCGCCCTCGGCAAACGCGTTAGGGAGTCGGAAATGGCGACTAGAAAAAAAATTGTGGCGTCTCCACTTACCTCAATCGTGATGCGGCCCAATGGCTCGTTGTCGGCAGCCATGTCGAAGAACACTTTAGGAAGACTCATTTTGGCGGTTGGTGGTTTCGATTTCGTAGAGTATAAAAGGAATGAAGCGAGACCTCCGGCGTACGAGTGATTCGGAGCGGAGCAGTATTGGAATTGCCGGCGGGTGAACAAGCGAAACGTGGTAGACGCCATTATGGTGCTCTCGTCCGGTTTTCGAGGTTATGCGGCCCACAGACGCTACGACGTCCAAAGAGAATGGAAACTCGTCGACGAGTGGCGACTATGCGCGAGCCCGCCGCGCCCCGACGTACGTTCGTAAATCGTCTGAATTTCAGGTCAGCGCGGCGGGGTCACCGCGTTTGCGTATTTCGACTTGTCGTTAATATTTTTAAACACTATAATATGTCGTCGACTCGTCGCACGTCGATATACTTGGGCAGGTATACTTGGAAGTTGAAGTTATTAAGTTTTATAATTTTTAACTATACACTATAATACATTTTCATGTGATACTAATATTTAATAGTATTTATCCTTGATCTTTATTTTATAGCTGAAGCAGCTGATGGCATTCCAATTATTGTCTGAAATTCCGAATTCACTCGCGTGTGTATGTAGTAGGTTCTAATTTTCTGGCTCGCCGACAAGGATGAGCAGTACCTATATGAACGTAAATAAATATAGTATTTATACCTATAAGCATTTATAATCTGCTGTACCACTATAGTCTATACCAGGTTCAGGTACATATATATATATATGTAGGTACTAGTTACGTCCAGTAAAAAAAGTTAACACGGTACTAAGCCTGCGCGATAGGTAGGTTGGTACTCAAAATATGTAGTCCAGTATTGATGATAATATAGTCTTAATTAAGTACCTATCACGTATAGGTATGTAACTATACTTATCTTATTGAATAAATAAGTTATAATATTATAATCATTCTGTTTAAGCAATCCGGACCTATTACTACAACCTTATTGATAGGTGTACATCATACATGTATAACAATATTGTACCTTATTACATTTTATTATATTATACGCATTACGCTCAGCAACCATATAAAAAAATGTAATACATTTAAAATATAGACATTACATTAGGTCGGTGCAGGTCTGATGGCGTGTACGGCGTAAACATTTTAATAATACGGCTTTTTGATTTTAAAAAGGCTCGAATAAGTGGAAGGTATTGTTGAAAAAAAATTAATTCAAGCAGAAACATCAGAGAAAGTTACTCATAGAACACCAACTGTTAAGGAAAAGTAGAAAAAAAACTGAGCTTTTGTTTTTACCCTTTCGTCTTTTTATTGAAAAAATATCTTTTTGATTTTTTAAAAATGGTATAATTCATAATTTATTGTATATTCATTAGAGATGGAGTACCTACAGCGTATTTAATGTTAAAACTGGTAGGTACCTAATTGCGCGCAAAGCAATAATTATTTATTATTCTATATAATTGTGCTATTATGTTTATATACCATCATATTAGATTGAAGATATTAATATACCTATTACAAGGGCTAGGGACTTCATGCAATAAAAAAAACCTTAAAATATACATGCGTTTATGATTAGAAGAAAAACTAAATAGATATGCATTTTAAAAAAATGAATCATAGTATTGGATAAAATCTTTTTATTTTAATATCTAGATAATATTTCGCAAAATAAAAAAAAAAATATAATAAAAAATTGCATTAGATTAATTTTCTTTTCTGATTTGTTATCTTTTTACAACGAGTTTTAGGGAATCATGCTTGTGACGTAGGTAGTACCAATAAGTAAAAATGCGAGTGATCGGCAAGGAAAACAAACACTAATTTTAAAATTTTTATTTTATATAAATAAAAACAGCATATTAGTATCTCAGATCCCGGAAATCTATTTAAACTTAAGTTTTATTTTGCAAAACTATACAACTTAAAAATGTATATAAAAAAAAGTGGATCACTGTATAATGGATAGTATTAAATTTGAATTCAATGATATAATATCATTGTATAAGAAAAACGATTCTGAGCGGAGACGGTATGTCAGTCTACGTATAAGACATATTATATACTTATCTATAGTATTAAAAATAATTGACCTATAATAAATTCCAAATTAATCATATCACAATATCCATTAGGTACTTATAACGAGTTATATACATCAACAACAAACCCTGATACTATCATAGATATATAATAGTGTACCTACTTTAGAAGTTTCAAGTATACCCACGAATAATATTATACAATCATAACAAAATAACTAAAATAGTTATTCTAGGTTTTTTATGTAATTTTGTCCAAATTTTAACTTAAAATGACTATAAAAATAAACTGTGCTTGTGTATTTTTTATATTTTTTGGTAACAGAATTAAGTACTTACGTAGAATCTTGTTTTAAATTTCCAATCCTTAGATATAAAAGTTGAACATTTTATAATCTATTAACTACAAAATAATTATTCAAATTTAAATTTGATTAATTTTGTCAAAATTCGATCTTTAAATGCTTATAAAAAAAATTGTGACTATGCATTTTTAATATTTTTCAACTGCTATTGTAACAATATATCAGGAGCCTTGTGTTAAAATTTTACACTTTTTGGCCCAACAGATAAAACTTTATTAATATTCATAGAAAAAAAAAATAAAAAAATAAAATTTGAAATTGTCTATAAACAGCTCAAAACAAGTCAAATTATTTTGAAAATTTTATCAAGTTTAAGAATTGATAAAATAAACATTCAGTAAAATTTGCATGTATCTGTAATACAGTTATTCGTTTTTGAATTACAACAAAATAATGAAATCGCCACATTAGAGATTTCTGAAATCAAGTGAATATCCAATGTTGTAAAAATTTGAATTTCAAACGGTCATAAAAATTTAATTTTACTTTCTTATAGACATTTTTTTTTGATAAATGTAGAAAATCTTATAAGGAATCTTGTATTACCTTTTAAAATCTTTGTTTTTTAAAAGAAAATTTTTACGACTTCTTAACTCAAAATAATTTTTCTAATTTTAGTGATTTTTCCATATTTTTTCAATTTTTGAACTTTAAATGCTTAGAAAAAAAAACTGTGGCTAAGGATTTTTAATATTTTTCATCTGCCTTTGTAACAATATAGTAGGAGCCTTGTATTAAATTTTCAAGCTTTTTTAACCAACAAATAAAATTGTATTGATATTTTTAGAAAAAAAACTAAAAAAAAATGGAAAAAGAGAATGTGCCTAAAGAGTTCAAAATAAATCAAAATATTTTGAATATGTTATCATGTTTATAAAATGCAAATATATAGAACCCGTGGAAATTTCATGTATCTACTATCATTTGTTTTAAAGTTACACCAAAAACCAAATTCAATTTTGTGAAAAATCAATTTTGCGTAAAATATCCCGTTTTTCCTTAATTTTTCTTTTGTTTTTCTTGTCGCTTTTAAAAATTACTAGGAATTTTAAATTTTGACCTCCCCAATGCACCAACGATATTCACTTGGAACAAGATACTGAAGTTGAAAATTGACGAAATATTTCGACCACTTATCGTGTACACAGACACAAATAAAAAAAAATAAAATAAAAAAAAAAAAACACACATCATTTTAAATACGATACGTTAATCGATTCATCGTTCCACTCACAATCTAAAATGAGGTATTACACATATAATACTAATAATAGTTATAAATTTACAGTAAGAGTATAGGCAGGGCTTGCAAATGTTATAATAACCTTGAGATTATAACTTTATATTTGACAAAGTTGTAAACGCAATTATATATTTATAAAGGAAAACGAAAAACAAAAATTATTAAATACCACAAAAAAAAAAAACCATACCTAACGATTAACAAAACATATAATATATTATTAAACATTCATTTAATCATTAAACTTAAAACGTAATTTATAGAATATCAAACAAAAAATAATGCAACATGAAATTATTTAAAATATATTTATTTAAAAGTTTGGTTATTACATGCAATTTATTAATATCTTCAAACAATCTAAGAATTTATTATAGATAAATAGGTATATGATTATATCTATTATATACATATAATAACATAATATTTTACCTATATACCAACATCTTTTAAATAGACCAAGAATTAGATAAGTACCTGGGTGTTATATAGAATGCCAAAATTAAATATGAATAAAATAATAAATTATAATTTGCTGCAAGCATTTCAAATTATGTTGAAAAAATTAATTTGTAAATTACTTGCTGGATTATTAGAAATTTAGAAAATGTTGGGTAAGATAACTTTTTACTTATAAATGGAGATAATCGCAAAAATTGTGTATCATTTTAATTATGGATTTGAGTATTTGAGAGGAAACAATTTATGTTGAAAATGTAGTCTTGAAGGTAGTAAAAATCCCGCGCAAACGCTATTTGAATTCAAACGATGTTTGTCCGCCACGGCTTATGGTTCTGAGTCAACCACGGACTAAGGTCATAGAACAGTAAGGTAGTGGTGCCAACAATAGGCGATAAAACCTTGTAAGGTAGAAAATAATATAGTATAAGGATAAGGTCTATGGTATTGTTCTATGATGGTACCAACCACCTGTGGGCCGTGACGACAGCGTGGCCACCATGATGGGTGGCGATCGCAGGGAATTGGCAACAGGTTTGAAATTACATCCCCCATTGGTCGGTTTTGTAGATACTTACAAGCAAACAAAGTGCAAACCATGGTTCAAAATGGTACAAGCAATCCCGTCAGCGGCCGTCTAACTGTTTGGTTAGTTTTTTATTTTCTTAAAATTAAATAAACCAGTAACCACCGGCCACCGCCGTCCACCACTGGCGTTCATACTTCATAGAAAAGTATACTTACTTTTTTTTTTATAGTTTTTATAGTTATAACTATAGTAATTACTACTGCTGGCGTTTAATCAATTACTCGATCGGAATCGGGATCGTGTGCAAGTAGCAAGTGTGTAACCTGTGAGTACTGAGACACTGAGTAGTCGAGATTTTTAGATTATTATTATTATTATTATGCTGAGTAAGTTGCCAGTCAGTAAATAATCGCGACATAAAATGCCTAGACGCCTAGTAGTGTTCTTGTCTAATGTCTATTGTCTATGGCCTAGTTTTCATATCTATCAGTGTTCGGAACGTGCACTAAAAAACTGAATTCGTTCACAATCACGTTCATTGATTAAAAAAGAAACTCGTTCACACTCAAGGTTTTTTTTTCTAAAATGAACACATTCACGTTCTTTGAAAAAAAAAATGATAATGAAAATTTAATTTTTATGAATAGATTAAATATTAATACATATCCGTGGAAATCATAATATTATTGTTATATTCATAATATCATCGATAAAATAATTTATTGTTATATGTCGAGCCGAGCACACGACTGCACACTGGAATTTCACGTAGATATTTGATTTTTATAACTCATTATATAAATATAATTGGAATATTATAATTTTGGAATCAAACAGCCTCCCGATAACTGACAAAATATAACAAACGTAAGTGATGTTGCGTGTTGAGATTTTTTTATTTTTATTTTAGCTATGTTGTTGGAAAGTCCAACAGAGAGGCCTAACCATGCCAATGAACCTGTTGCCATGATAATTTTTGACATCGGTTTTATTGGTTTCTAGATCTCAGCATTTAAATTGATTGTTGCTGGGATTTAGAAACCAGTATAACAGTTGTGCAGTTTACAGCTCAAGATGAAACGTTGTTGGGAAGTCAAACTGTGCCGTCATGGCCATGCAAATTTTTGACATCGGTTTTATTGGTTTCTAGATCTCAGCATTTAAATTGATTGTTGCTGGGATTTAGAAAGCAATATAACAGTTGTGCAATTGACAGCTCAAGATGAAACATTATTTTGTTGGGAAGTCAGAGTGGCCAAACCGTGATTCCATAGCTATGCACATTTTTGACAAAGGTTTTATTGGTTTCTAGATCTCAGCATTTGAATTGATTGTTGCTGGGATTTAGAAACCAATATAACAGTTGTGCAGTTCACAGCTCAAGATGAAACGTTGTTGGGAAGTCAAACTGTGCCGTCATGGCCATGCAAATTTTTGACATCGGTTTTATTGGTTTCTAGATCTCAGCATTTAAATTGATTGTTGCTGGGATTTAGAAAGCAATATAACAGTTGTGCAATGGACAGCTCAAGATGAAACATTATTTTGTTGGGAACTAGAGTGGCCAAACCGTGATTCCATAGCTATGCACATTTTTGACAAAGGTTTTATTGGTTTCTAGATCTCAGCATTTAAATTGATTGTTGCTGGGATTTAGAAACCAATATAACAGTTGTGCAGTTGACAGCTCATGATACTACATTGTTGACAAATGAAACCGAGCGGCCAATAAACGTACTGCCATGGCCGTGCCAATTCTTGACATCTCTTTTAATAGTTTCTTCTTCCTAGCGTTTAAATTAATTGTTGGGACTTGGAAAGCATTATAAGGTGTGTTAAGTGTTTTATTTTTTAAGATATAAATATTTTTATTTGTCTATATGGTGTTAGTGTATGAACTAAGGTCTGATAATACTTGCTGGTTTAATTTTATAATTTTAATGTTTTTTAATTCATTCAAAATTGTAATATTTTGTGGTATACTCTTAATTGGAATTGTTATTAACGAAGCAGATATCCCATCATTCTTAGTAGAAAGCGACACCATTAAAGTTTATCAGCTACATATTGGTCAAGTTACGCTTGGATTATTTTTACTTAATAAGTTAAAACAATTCTAAATATTATATTAAAATTTAATTGTGTTTTATATAATTAACCATTGCAAATTCAACTGTATTCAATTATATTACCTACCTAAAAGTAAACTATTAATTTCAATTATAAATCCTATAAAATATTAAAACCTAATATTTTAACAAAATTTATTTTCTTTCAAACCATTGTTAGTTACGAATAATTAAAGTAACATTAGGTACCTAATCAGCTAACTTAGATATTATATAATATTTTTATTAAAATACAGTTCAAAAAGAAGAAAAAATAATGTATCTAGTTGGCTAGTTAATGTTAAAATTTGTTAACACAAAATTCTTTTTATTTTAAAAACATCAGACATTATTCCAAAGTAACAATGTAAATTGTAAGTATTCCATTAAATTGAAGGTGATCAAATCTTTTTTATTAGACAAGTACTAACCACAAAGCACATAACACTTAGCTTTATTTCAATATATAATCCTTGTCTTATATATTTTTTTTTTTTTGCTATCATTAGTATCTTTTTTTTAAAATTATTTTAGTAACCCAGAAACAATAACACAATACACATAAATTAAATCATATAGGTAAATACTTCAGTAAATAGCGAAAATGTACTGTTATTAATCAGAATTTTACAAAATATATCCTAAATGTCATTAAGTATATTTTAATATTAATTGTTGAACCTAACTAACCTAATAATATAAAGAATATAATATTATAATAAAATGTTTTTATATTTTAATAAGTTGTATGGAAATGTCTTTATTTCTCATAATGTGCATGCATTAATTCATTTATTTGATGATTATTACAATTTTGGCTCATTAATAAATTTGAAAACTATATGGAACAATATTTAAAAAGACCATATTGTTAAGGCGATAAACCATTTCAGCAAATTGAAAGGAGATTTTAAGAACGTTCTTGTCTTATCAACTCTCTCGCAGCCAACCTGCATAATCATGAATGTTAAACTTTGTTAAAGACATAAAATGAAAAATAATGGTCCATTAGTAAGTGACACTACATTTTCTCAATTTAACATTTTAGTTTTAGATTAAATAAAAATGAATGTCAATGCTGACTCATAATATGTAGGCTTACTTGTTAATTTATTTTTTTACATTACTGGAAGTTATCAATATTTGCTATGGTTATAATTTAAAAGAAAATATAATATTAGATATCTTCATAAAGTATAATCTTAACCACACAAAATTTAGATTTTACTGTTCTTCCAATAATTTATTTTAACAACTAAATTTAGTTAATTTCTATTTATTTGTTGTAATAAAATGATACTGTAAATTTAAATAAATCAAATATATTAACTGTAGCTTTATCAGTTAGGTAATTTTTGAAAAAAAAACTGTATTTTTGGTTGTAAGCAGTACATTTAAAATAACTTAATTTTAATTTAATATGTAACTTATGTGCCAATATGCCGTGTACTAGAGT